>RXID01014598.1:103315-111289 GCA_005019695.1 Trichopus zeylanicus subsp. travancoricus | reverse complement strand
TGGGTCCTCACCAATGTATCCCTGGCGTTTGAGTTGTTCAAGCAGGGAGCCAACGCTGCTGGTGAAGCTCCGTGATGGCTGTTGGTCCATTGCATACTGCACTAGCTCTTGTATCTGAATGTACTCATCCTCATCTAGGTCCAGCTCTTCAATAGCTGCTGCAGTCGGTACAGATGGGAGAGTATGAATTGTGGTTACGTTTTTGTAGAACGTAACCGTATTTCCTTCGATGCGGACACCGCCTTGCATGGCGCGGATGAAGTTGCAGCCAAGGATCATCTGGATATCCTCCCCAACTTCATCGGGAAGGCATATGTGTAAGGGATCCGAAAGCCGTTTTCCCCAATCATCATGCGGCCGAATTTAAGCTTTTTATTGGCCGAAGTGCAGGAGTTGATGCCACTGAAATGCACGAGGAAGGGGTTGTCCTCCAGGGCATTGGCAGGAGCCGCTCCTTGGTCAATGCAGCAGGTTGTAGCCCCTGTGTCGAGGATTGCATTGACTTCAAATGGCACATACGGGGAATATCGAACTTCACCTTAATGTTGTAGAGCATATTCTTCGTCCGCCGGGGTGGTGTTGTCACCCTCATTTCAGCTGAGAGGAGCCGCTGAGTAGTGTCGACGAGAAGACGTTAAGGTCGTCGGTATCCGCTGGCTCATCCTCCTGCTGCTTGAGTGCTCCTTTTTCCCATTGGAGCTTTTGTATTTCCTTTTGCAAATCACTTCGCTCGAGCACCATGCGGTCAAGCTCCATGGTGGTATTTTCGAGCTCTTTGTGCTTCAGCCTCCAGTTTTCAGACTCACGTTGCCAGTGATGGCTTTCCTCTTGGGCAAGAAGAAGGCATTGTTGAAGGGCCTCCTTCTCTTCACGGGCGAGAGTGAGCTGTTGTTGCAGCTGCCGCTTTTCCCTTTCACAAGTAGAAATGTAATTTTGTTGTTCAAGTAGTAAGTCATTGGACTCATACCTTGGAAGGGATGTCTGGGCCACTGGAACTCTTTTGCTGAAGTAGTACCAACTGCATCTGCCACATACTGTCAGCTTACAGCTTGGGCAGTGCATACGGTAGCACTTTTGGGAGGGCGCCTAGCAGCAAGAGCATCTTTCGTAAGCGTCAGGCACATCTTGATGTAATTCCCAAGTGTGGCTACACTCGTATTGTTGTTGTGAAACTTTGACCATGGCGCGGTAGCCTCCTGTCGGGCCAATCCACCAGGTCCTGTCTTCTTCCCGAAACATGAAAATCTTTTCTTCCTGCAAGATTGCCGTGTCCTCCTCCCCTTCAGAAATGCTATAGATGGCATCGCTAGGGTCATCGCCTTCTTGAACGGACACAATTTCGCAATCGGCAGGAAGGTCAAGCTGCTCGAACATGGCGACGCGCTTGACATTCTGTCGCTCATTGGGGCATTCTCGGGCAAAATGCCCCTCTTCTCCGCAGAGAAAGCATCTACACCTCCTATTGCGGATGAGGTGCTTCTTCTTCTCGATGCGGGCATGCGAAGGATGTGGCTTCCCTTTGTAGGTTGTCGACCGCCGAACGCCAACCTTTCGTTGGGGTCGCTGATAATACCCCGGGATTGGAATGTCATGACAGAACGACAAATCCTTGAGGGCCCGGGTAAAGGCTGCCTCCTTGCATGCTTCTTCCAGGTACTTGTAAGTAAATAGGACTCGAGGATAAACTCCGATGGTATTACCTGGGTGTTTGGCTTCAAATGCTGCTTTGATTTTCTTGCCAATAGAGCCAGGCATCTTTGACCAGAGTTTCTCTGAGAGCTCCGGGCCAGTGAATAACCGGCCAGTCCGAGATGCTACCTGCATATAGTCATTAAGGAAAGGAACGATATCCCGCAAATTCTGGCAGGATAACCATTCCAGATCCCTGTAGGCTTCTTCTTGCATTGTTGTTGAGCCTTGGTAGGGATCTTCCAGGGCGAATATGGTCCGAATCTGTGAGAGGATGTTCTGCGTACCGTCAGCACCATCTGCATGATCCAACAGGTGCTGGTATTCCATGGGGTAGGCCATCCTCCACTGGATCCAGGCGAGCTTTTCAGACTCCCCAAGCAAGTTTTCAATAAATTCAGTCTTTGTCCGGGAATCTGTGAAACCCTGTAGAGCCACTGAATTTTTGGTGATGGACTCCCAACGCATGAAGACGTCGCTGAATTGCCCAATCTGGGGGGGCATAACAAAGATAGCCCCTGATTGCTGCTGGGCAGAAGGGAGGTTCCACCATTCTGAGGTATTCCTGGCTTTGAACCTCAGATTCTTGGGTTGGTAGTCGCCAAAGATTGGTCCTTGGCTTGGACCAGGCTCAGTAGGTCTCGCCGCTGGGGGGTAGTTAACAGGGCCCATGGTTGATTCCACTGGGGGCCTGTATTCGGAGACTATGGAAGAGGAGCAAAGCCGCTCCGTTGGCTTTGCTTGCTGTAGTGGTGCCGGTGGTGCCCGCTGGGGATACTCCATACCCCAGTCTTCTTCTTCTAAAGTGGCAACGAGTTCTGTGTCTCCATCTGTATTTCCCAAACAAGTATAATATTGCAAATACTCACAATACTCATCTGGGTCATGTTCAGCATCAGAGTTGCCTTCTTGGTTGGTCAGACGCCACGTGGCTAGAAGGTGGGTGTTGTCACCAGTCCCTTCCTGCAGAGGTTCCATGGACCGGAGTACAGAGGCCCCTGGGCGTGTATCTCCTGCATGGGTTCCGCAAGTTGGACTCTGGCTCTCCCGTCCTTTGGGTCACCACGTAAGATGCCCGTTCGCTATTGGGAGAGAAGTAGGTATTGGGTTCCGCAAGGTCGATATTGGGTTCCGCAAGTAGGCCACGAATACCTACTTCTCTCCCAATATCGACCTTGCGGAACCAATACCTACTTCTCTCCCAATAGCGAACGGGCATCTTACGTGGCGACCCAAAGGACGGGAGAGCCAGAGTCCAACTTGCGGAACCCATGCAGGAGATACACGCCCAGGGGCCTCTGTACTCCGGTCCATGGAACCTCTGCAGGAAGGGACTGGTGACAACACCCACCTTCTAGCCACGTGGCGTCTTACCAACCAAGAAGGCAACTCTGATGCTGAACATGACCCAGATGAGTATTGTGAGTATTTGCAATATTATACTTGTTTGGGAAATACAGATGGAGACACAGAACTCGTTGCCACTTTAGAAGAAGAAGACTGGGGTATGGAGTATCCCCAGCGGGCACCACCGGCACCACTACAGCAAGCAAAGCCAACGGAGCGGCTTTGCTCCTCTTCCATAGTCTCCGAATACAGGCCCCCAGTGGAATCAACCATGGGCCCTGTTAACTACCCCCCAGCGGCGAGACCTACTGAGCCTGGTCCAAGCCAAGGACCAATCTTCGGCGACTACCAACCCAAGAATCTGAGGTTCAAAGCCAGGAATACCTCAGAATGGTGGAACCTCCCTTCTGCCCAGCAGCAATCAGGGGCTATCTTTGTTATGCCCCCCCAGATTGGGCAATTCAGCGACGTCTTCATGCGTTGGGAGTCCATCACCAAAAATTCAGTGGCTCTACAGGGTTTCACAGATTCCCGGACAAAGACTGAATTTATTGAAAACTTGCTTGGGGAGTCTGAAAAGCTCGCCTGGATCCAGTGGAGGATGGCCTACCCCATGGAATACCAGCACCTGTTGGATCATGCAGATGGTGCTGACGGTACGCAGAACATCCTCTCACAGATTCGGACCATATTCGCCCTGGAAGATCCCTACCAAGGCTCAACAACAATGCAAGAAGAAGCCTACAGGGATCTGGAACGGTTATCCTGCCAGAATTTGCGGGATATCGTTCCTTTCCTTAATGACTATATGCAGGTAGCATCTCGGACTGGCCGGTTATTCACTGGCCCGGAGCTCTCAGAGAAACTCTGGTCAAAGATGCCTGGCTCTATTGGCAAGAAAATCAAAGCAGCATTTGAAGCCAAACACCCAGGTAATACCATCGGAGTTTATCCTCGAGTCCTATTTACTTACAAGTACCTGGAAGAAGCATGCAAGGAGGCAGCCTTTACCCGGGCCCTCAAGGATTTGTCGTTCTGTCACGACATTCCAATCCCGGGGTATTATCAGCGACCCCAACGAAAGGTTGGCGTTCGCGGTCGACAACCTACAAAGGGAAGCCACATCCTTCGCATGCCTGCATCGAGAAGAAGAAGCACCTCATCCGCAACAGGAGGTGTAGATGCTTTCTCTGCGGAGAAGAGGGGCATTTTGCCCGAGAATGCCCCAATGAGCGACAGAATGTCAAGCGCGTCGCCATGTTCGAGCAGCTTGACCTTCCTGCCGATTGCGAAATTGTGTCCGTTCAAGAAGGCGATGACCCTAGCGATGCCATCTATAGCATTTCTGAAGGGGAGGAGGACACGGCAGTCTTGCAGGAAGAAAAGATTTTCATGTTTCGGGAAGAAGACAGGACCTGGTGGATTGGCCCGACAGGAGGCTACCGCGCCATGGTCAAAGTTTCACAACAACAATACGAGTGTAGCCACACTTGGGAATTACATCAAGATGTGCCTGACGCTTACGAAAGATGCTCTTGCTGCTAGGCGCCCTCCCAAAAGTGCTACCGTATGCACTGCCCAAGCTGTAAGCTGACAGTATGTGGCAGATGCAGCTGGTACTACTTCAGCAAAAGAGTTCCAGTGGCCCAGACATCCCTTCCAAGGTATGAGTCCAATGACTTACTACTTGAACAACAAAATTACATTTCTACTTGTGAAAGGGAAAAGCGGCAGCTGCAACAACAGCTCACTCTCGCCCGTGAAGAGAAGGAGGCCCTTCAACAACGCCTTCTTCTTGCCCAAGAGGAAAGCCATCACTGGCAACGTGAGTCTGAAAACTGGAGGCTGAAGCACAAAGAGCTCGAAAATACCACCATGGAGCTTGACCGCATGGTGCTCGAGCGAAGTGATCTGCAAAAGGAAATACAAAAGCTCCAATGGGAAAAAGGAGCACTAAAGCAGCAGGAGGATGAGCCAGCGGATACCGACGACCTTAACGTCCTTCTCGTCGACACTACTCAGCGGCTCCTCTCAGCTGAAATGAGGGTGACAACACCACCCCGGCGGACGAAGAATATGCTCTACAACATTAAGGTGAAGTTCGATATTCGCCGTATAGTGCCATTTGAAGTCAATGCAATCCTCGACACAGGGGCTACAACTTGCTGCATTGACCAAGGAGCGGCTCCTGCCAATGCCCTGGAGGACAACCCCTTCCTCGTGCATTTCAGTGGCATCAACTCCCGCACTTCGGCCAATAAAAAGCTTAAATTCGGCCGCATGATGATTGGGGAAAACGGCTTTCGGATCCCTTACACATATGCCTTCCCGATGAAGTTGGGGGAGGATATCCAGATGATCCTTGGCTGCAACTTCATCCGCGCCATGCAAGGCGGCGTCCGCATCGAAGGAAATACGGTTACGTTCTACAAAAACGTAACCACAATTCATACTCTCCCATCTGTACCGACTGCAGCAGCTATTGAAGAGCTGGACCTAGATGAGGATGAGTACATTCAGATACAAGAGCTAGTGCAGTATGCAACGGACCAACAGCCATCACGGAGCTTCACCAGCAGCGTTGGCTCCCTGCTTGAAGAACTCAAACGCCAGGGATACATTGGTGAGGACCCACTGAAATATTGGTCCAAGAACCAGGTGCTCTGCCACCTGGATATCAAAAACCCGGATTTCACTATCGAAGACCGGCCCTTAAGGCATATTACACCGCAAGCCAAGGCTACGTATGCAAAGCATGTGAAAGCACTACTAAATCTTGGCCTTATTCGCCCCAGCAGAAGCCGGCATCGCACCACTGCAATCATTGTGAATTCCGGTACAACAGTTGATTCCCGAACGGGCCAGGAGATCAAAGGCAAGGAGCGGATGGTCTTCAACTATCGGCGCCTAAATGATCTCACCAACAAGGATCAGTACAGCCTGCCTGGGATCAACACCATCTTACGGAAGGTAAGCAGAAGCCACATTTACTCAAAATTTGATCTGAAATCAGGTTTTCATCAAGTGGCTATGCATCCTGCCTCCGTGGAATGGACGGCATTCTGGGTACCAGAAGGCCTCTATGAATGGCTCGTAATGCCATTTGGCCTGAAAAATGCACCCGCCGTATTCCAACGGAAGATGGACAGCTGCTTCAAGGGGACAGAAGACTTTATTGCAGTATACATTGATGACATTCTGGTCTTCTCCTCCTCTGAAGCGGAGCATGAACAACATCTGAGGGTCATGCTCCAGATCTGCCAAACCAATGGGCTAATCCTGAGCCCAACAAAGATGAAGATAGCAGTCTCGGAAGTAGAATTCTTGGGGGCGGTACTCGGCAATCAGCGAATCAAGCTGCAGCCCCACATTATCAAGAAGATTGCAAACTTCCAGGAACAGGAACTGACCACCATGAAAGGCCTCCGAGCCTGGCTCGGGATCTTGAATTACGCCCGAAGCTATATCCCTAATCTAGGGACTCTACTCGGGCCACTCTATGCAAAGACAAGTCCTACGGGAGAAAGGCGCTGGAACTCCCAAGACTGGGACTTAGTCGCAAAAATCAAGGCCTTGGTGCAAAAGCTGCCGGATCTCGAATTACCTCCAGAAGCCAGCTATATGATCCTTGAGACCGACGGCTGTATGACGGGATGGGGCGGAATTTGTAAATGGAAGCCCCAAAAGTATGACCCCAAGTCCATGGAGAAGGTATGTGCCTACGCTAGCGGCAGGTTCCATCCGATCAAATCCACCATTGATGCGGAACTCTATGCCGTCATGAATACGCTGGAAGCACTAAAGATTTACTACCTGGATAAGGCTGACTTGACTATTCGAACAGACTGTCAAGCAATCATAAGCTTCTTCAACAAGTCAGCTAACAACAAGCCTTCCCGCGTACGCTGGCTCGCCTTCACCGACTACATTACTGGCACGGGACTCGCCATCCAATTTGAACACATCAGCGGAGAGGATAACCAGCTGGCGGATACTCTCTCCCGCTTAATTACTTCACTTGTTATTTCAGGATGGCCTGCACCCGAAACTCTGGAAGGACTCAGCCTCGTAGCAACCCGATTACAGGAGGCACACCAGACACCCTCTCAGAAGGCAAAGGAGGAGCACTTGGCGGAAGCCCAAGCCTTGTGCTACAATATGAATCACAACTGTAGCTCCTACAGAGCCTTCCAATGTCCCTCGATACCTACGACGCCATCAGGCGGCGGCTTCAACAGCTGGAACGACAAAGTGCCCAGGAAGCACTTACGGCTGTTCGACAGTTCCGGGACCTCCATGCCCTGAAGCTATCCGAAGCCAGAAAGCGCGCAGGACGCAAGACCACGGGCAACTTCTGGGCCCAGTGGCATCCTGTTGTAACCCAGATTGATGTCCAGCTTGAAACAGCAGTCAAACTCACAACTGACGCAGCCCAACGACTGCCTGCCTTCATGTTCTGAGCACAGCAGAAAGCTTGCGCAAGAAGAAAGTGGTAGCATCCGGCCCAACAATCCAGCCCGAAGGGTCCAAAGTTGCTTGGACCAGACAGTCCAAAGAATAACCAGCCCGGCCCAGTCCAGAGGAAATCGTGTCCTGATGGTGTAAAGTAAAGTTACTTTTATAAAGTAGCTTTTAGAAAAGCAACTTTATAAAAGAGACTTTTGTAAAGTAACTTTAGACTTTTGTAAAGTAGCTTTAGGAAAGCTGCTTTTGAAATGCAGCTTTAGCTTTTATAAAGTAGCTTTAGGAAAGCTGCTTTTGTAAAGGCAGATGCGATCTTATCGCATCTGCTGGGTGTAAGGCTTCCCTATAAAACGGGAAGCATATCATAGAACTGAATATCGAAGAATCACCGAAGAATTCTCTCTTCTGGGTTTTGAGTCCATCTTTTCTTTCTTCTAACTTCACACTTCCGCAACCCTTCCACAATCTGGTATC
>RXID01014598.1:75815-98315 GCA_005019695.1 Trichopus zeylanicus subsp. travancoricus | reverse complement strand
TGCAGCGGCAGTTGTTGTAGTAGTAGCAATTGTGGTGGCTGTAGTAGTAGTAGTGGTAGTAGTACTAATAGTAGTAGAAGAGTAACGGTAGTCGTAGCATTAGTAGTTGTATTAGTAGAAGTAGTAGTGGTCGTCGTAGTAGAAGTAGCCAAAGTTGTAGCAACAGTAGTATTAGCAATTGTCACAGTAGTTGTGGCAGCAATTGTAGTTGTAGCAGTAGTAGCACTAGTAGTTGTAGTAGTAGAAGTTGTTGTAATAGTCATTGTAGTAGCAGAGCTACTAGAAGTGGTTGTTATAGTAGTAGTTGTTGTTGTGGTAGTAGTAGTAGTAGTAGTAGCAATTGTAGCAACAATAGTAATAATTATTGTAGTAGTAGCAGTAGCAAAGCTATTAGTATTAGAAGTAGTAGTAGTAGTAGCTGTGGAAGCCATAGTAGTTGTAGTAGTATTAGTCATTGCAGTAGTTGCAGTAGTGGCGGTAGTAGCAGCAGCAGTAGTAGTAGTGGTAGCTGTAGTGGCAACAGTAGCATAAATAGTAGTAGTGGCAGTAGTAGCAGAAGTGGCAATAGTAGTAGTAGTAGTATTAGTAGTAGGGGAAGTAGTAGTAGTAGTAGTAGTAGCGCTAGTAGGAGTCACAGCAACAGTAGCAATTGTAGTCGTAGTAGTAGTAGTAGAAGTAGTAGGAGTAGTAGTAAGAGTAGTAATATAGTGGTGGTGGATGTCATAGTAGTAAAAGGTGTAGTAGTAGTAGCAATAGCGATAATTATAGTAGCAGTAGTAGCAGAACCAGCAGTAGTATTTGTATTAGCATCAGTATGAGAATTGGTAGTACTAGCGATAGCAGTAGTAGTAGAAGTAGTAGTAGTGGTGGTAGTAGGGGTAGCAGTAGTCGTTGTAGTAGTAGTACTAGTATTAATAGTAGTATTGGTAGTAATAGTAGTAGTAGTAGGAGTAGGAGTAATATTAGTAGTAGTAGCAGCAAGAGTAGTAGCAGTTGTACCAATAGGAGAAGTTGTTGTCGTCGTTGTAGTAGTAGTAGTAGTATTAACTGTAGGAGTAGTAGTCGTAGTAGTAATGGTAGGAGTAGTAGTTGCAGTAGTAGTTGTAGAAGTTGTAGTTGTAGCAATGGGAGTTGTTGTAGTAGTAGTAGTAGGAGGATGAGTAGTTGTAGTAATTGTAGTATTTGTAATTGTGATTGTAAAAGTTGTTGGAGTAGTAACTGTTCTCGTGGTAGTTGTTTCAGTAGTAGTGTAGTAGTACTAGCAGAAGTAGTAGTAATACTAGTAGTAGTAGTAGTAGTAGTAGTAGTAGTAGTAGTACATGTAGTAGTAGCAATAGAAGTTGTAGTCGTAGTTGTAGTCGAAGTAGTAGCAGTAGAAATAGTAGTAGTCACAGTAGTGCTAGCAGTAGTAGTAGTTGTGGTTGTAATAGTACTAGGGGAAGAAGTCAGTGCAGTAGTACCAGTTGCAGCAGCAACAACAATAGTTGTAGTTGTAGTAGTATTCATAGTAGTAGTAGTAGCAGTGGTAGGAGTAGTAGTAATAGTAGCAGTCGCAGTAGTAGTAGTAGTAGTAGTTTTAGTAGTAGCCGTATTAGTAGCAGCAATAGCAGCAACAACAATAGCAATAGCTATAGTAGTAGTGGTAGTAGTAGAAGTGGAAGAAGCACGACAGTAGAAATAGCAGTAGCAGTTGTTGCGGTTGTCGTATTAGTAGTACCAGTTGTTGTATTAGTAGTAGTAGTTGTTGTTGTAATGGTAGCAGTAGTAGTTGTAGTAGTAGCGGAAGTAGTAGTAGTGGAAGTACTACTAGTAATAGTGCAGTAGTTGTAGTGGTAGTAGTTTTAGCAGTAGTTGTAGTAGTAATAGGAGCAGTAGTATTGATAGTAGTAGCAGTAGCATTAACAGCAGCAGTAGTAGTAGTAATAGCAGCAACAGTAGTAGTAGTAGTAGTAGTAGTAGTAGTAGTAATAGCAGGAGTTGGAATAGTACCAGCAATAGAAGAAGTAGAAGTAGTAGTAGTCGCAGTAGTAGCATAAATAGAAGTATTTGTAATAATAGTAGTAGTAGTAGTAGTTGCAGTAGCAGTTGACGTTGCAGCAGCATTAGCAGTGGTAGTAATAATATTAGTTGTTATTGAAGTAGTAGTAGCAGAAGTAGTAGTTGGAGGAGAAGACGTGGTAATAGCAGTAATAATAGCGGTAGTAGTAGTAGTATAAGCATTTGTAGTAGCATTACTAGTAGTAGTAGTTTTAGCTACAGTATTACCAGTAGTTGTTGTAGTAGCTGTAGTAGTAGTAGTAGTAGTCATGGTTGTGGTTGCAGCTGTTGCAGCAGTTGCTGTAGCTATAGTAATGGTAGTAGTAGTAGAATTAGCAGTAGTTGGAGTAATAGTAGCAGTAGTATTAGCAGTAGTTGTTGTAGTAGCAATAGTAGTATTATGAGTAGTAGTAGTAGTGGTAGTTGTGGCAGTATTAGTTGCGGTAGTAGTAGTAATTATAGTAGCAGTAGTAGTAGTCGCTATAGTAATAGAGGTAGTAGTAGCAGCTGCAGAAGTAGTAGGAGGAGTAGTAGCAGCAAAGTAGTACTAGCAGTAGTAGAAATAGTTGTAGTAGTTGTTGTTGTTATAGGAGAAGTTGCAGTAGAAGTAGTGGTAGAAGTAGTATTTGTTGTTGTAGTCATAGTACTAGTAGCAGTAGCAGTATTTGTCGTTGTTGTAGTACTACTAGTAGCAGTAGTAGTAGTAGTTGAAGTAGAAGTACTAGTGATAGAATTTGTAGTAGCAGTGGTAGCAATAGTAGCATCAGAAATAGTGGTAGCAGTAGTAGTAGTAGTAGCCATAGTAACAGCAGTAGTAGTAGCAGCTGCAGTCGTAGCAGTAGTAGCCGTAGTTGCAGTAATACTACTTGTAGTCATACTATTAGAAGTAGTAGTAGTAGTGGTAGTAGTAGTTGTTGTAATAGTAGTAGTAGTAATAGTTGTAGTAGTAGTAGTAGTAGTATTAGTAGTAGTAGTAATACTCGTTCTTGCAGCAGTAGTAGTAGCAGAGGTATTGTTAGTTGGAGTAGAAGTAGTAGTAATAGCTGTATTAGTAGCAGTAGTAATAGTATTAGATGAAGTAGTTGTAGTAGCAGAAGTAATAGCAGTACCAATAGTAGTTTTTATAGTAGAAGCAGCAGTAGTAGTAGTTGTAGGAGCAGCTGTAATAGTAGAAGTAGCAGTAGTAGCAATAGTAGTAGCTCTAGTAGTAGCACAACAATAGCTGTAGTAGTGTGGTAATAGTAGTAGGAGTAGCTGTAGTAGTAGTAGTATTAGCAGTAATAGTAGCAATAGCAGTAGTCGTTGTAGGTGTAGTTATAGCAGTAGTTGAAGTAGTAGTAGTTGTTGTTGTAGCAGTAGAAGTTTTAGTATTAGTAGCAGTAACAGTTGTAGTGGTAGTAGTAGTAGTTTTAGTAATCGCAATTGTAGCAGCTGTACAAATAGTAGTAGTTATAGTAGTAGTAGTATTAGTACTAGTAGTACCAGTAGTAGCAATCATAGTAATGGTAGTAGTAGCTATAGCAGTAGTTGTTGTAGCAGTGGCAGTACTAGTTGTAATAGTAGCAGTAGTTGTAGCAGTACAAGTAGTAGAAGTAGTAAAAGTAGAAGCAGTTACACCAGTAGTAGTTGTAGTAGTAGCAGAAGTAGTAGTACTATTCATAGTAGTAGTATGAGTTGGATTAGCGACAGTAGTAGTAAAATTAGTAGTAGTCATTGTTGTCGTTGTTGCATTAGTTGTTGTAGTTATAGTAGTAGCTATAGTAGTAGTAGTAGTAGTAGTAGTAGCAGCAGCAGTAATAGCAATTGTAGCAATAGTAGTAATGGTACCAGTTGTAGCCAGCAGTCATAGGAGTAGTAGTAGCAGTAGTTGAAGATATAGTAGTAGTAGTAGAGGTAGTAGTAGTAGTAGCCGCGGTGATAGTAGCAGTAGTAGTAGCAGCAATAGTTATAGTAGTTGTAGTAGCAGGATTAGCAGTCGCAGTAGTAATAGAAGTAGTTGTAGTAGCAACAGTTGTTGTACTAGTAGTAGCAGTAGTAGTAGTTTTATGAGAAGTAGTACTGGTAGCGGAAGCAACAGTAGCAACAGTAGTAGTTGTTGTTGTTGTTTTCGTAGTTGGGGTAGAAGTAGTTGTAGCAGTAGTAGTAGCAGTGGCAGTAATAGAAGTAGTGCTAGCAGTAGTAGTAGAAGTTGTTGTAGTTGTAGTAGTAGTAGCGGGAGAAGTAGTATTAGTGGTTATTGTAGGAGAAGTAGTGGTAGTAGTAGTACTTGTTGTTGTAGTAGTTGTAGTAGTTGTAGTTGTAGTAGTAGTAGTAGTAGCGGTAGTAGTAATACTAGTAGTAGCAGTAGCAGTAGTAGTAGCAGTAGTAGTAGTAGTAATAGTAGTAGTAGCAATAGTAGCTGAAGTAGTAGTAGTAGTAGTAGTAGCACCAGTAGTAGTCGTAGTTGTTATACCTGCGGTAGAGTAGTGGCTGTAGAAGTAGTAGCAGTAGTAGAAAAAGTAGTAGTACTAGCAATAGTAGTAGTAGTGAAAGTATTAACAATAACACTAGTAGTAGTAGCAGTAGTAGTTGTAGCAGAAGTAGCAGACTTAGTAGTAGTATTAGTAGTAGAAGCAACAACAGTATAATTGCAGTAGTATTTGTTCCAGTAGTAGAATTAGTAGGACAAGTAGCAGTAATAGTAGTAGTAGCAATAATAGGTACAGCAGCGGTAGTAGTAGTAGGAATAGTAGTAGCAGAAGTAGCAGAATCAGTAGTTATAGTAGCAGTAGTGGTAGTTGGAGCAGTAGTAGCAGTTGTAATGGTAGTGGTGGTAGAAGTAGTCGTAGTAGTAGTATATGTAGTAGTAGCTATAGTAGTAGTAGTAGTAGTAGTAGTAGTACAAGTGCTAGTAGTTTCGGTAGCGGCAGTAGCAGGTGCAGTAGTAATATTAGTAGCAGCAGCAGCAGCAGCAGCAGTAGTAGTAGTAGTAGTAGTGGTAGTTGTAGTAGTAGAAGTAGTAGTTGTTGTTGTTATCGTTGTAGTAGTAATAGTAGTAGTAGCAGGAGGAGTTGTAGTTGTTGGAGTAGTCGTAGCAGCAGTGGTAGCAGTTATAGTAGCAGTTGTAGTTGGAGTAGGAGTAGGAATTGCAGTTGTCGTAGTAGTACTAGTAGTAGGAATAGTAGTAGTCGTAGTAGTAATAGTTCTTGTAGTAGTACTAGTAGGTGTAGTAGTAGCAGTAGTAGTAGCAACATTAGTGGTATTATTAGAAGTAGCAGCAGCAGCAGTGGTAGTAGTAGTAGTATCAGTAGTAGTAGTCATAGTAGTTGTAGTAGAAGAAGAAATAGTAGTATTCGCAATAGTAGTTGTAGTAACAGCAGCAGTTGCTATAGTAGTTGTAGTAGCAGAAGTAGTAGTTGTAAAAGCAGCAGCAACAACAGCAATAGTAGGATTGTTAGGAGTAGTTTTAGTAGTAGTAGGAATATTAGTGTTCATATTAGTTGAAGTAGTAGAAATAGTTGTAGGTGTGGGAGTAGGAGTAGTAATAGGAGTGGTATAGGAGTTGTTGTAGGAGTAGGAATAGCAGTAGGATTAGTAGTAGTTGTTACAGTAGCGTTTGTATCTGTTGTAGAAGTGCCAATAGTAGTAGTAGCAGTAGTAGCAATTGTTCTAGTAGTAGAAGTAGTAGTAGCAGTAGTAATAGTAGTAGTAATGGTAGTAGTTGTTGTTGCAATAGTAGTAGTAGTAGTAGTAGTAGTAGTAGTAGTAGTAGTAGTAGTAGTAGTAGTAGTAGTAATAGTAGTAGTAGTAATAATAGTAGTAGTAGTAATAGTAGTAGTATCGTCGTAGTAGTTAGTAGTGTAGTAGTAGTGTAGGTTGTTGTTGTTGTTGTTGTTGTTGTTGTTGTTGTTGTAGCCGTGGCAATGGCAGTAGTAGTTTGTGTTTGTAATAGCAGTGGTAGTAGTAGAAGTAGTAGTAATAATAGTAGGTAGTTGTGGAACGTAGTCGTCTAATAATAGTAGTAGTAGTAGTAAGTTAGTAGCCGCAGCAGCAGCAGTAGGTAGTATGGTAATTTGTAAGTATAGTAGTAAGTAGTAAGCAACAGCACAAGAGTAGGTAGAAGTAGTAAGTAGTAGTGGTAGTAGTATAATAATAGTAGCAGCAGCAATAGCAGTAGAAGTAGTAGTAGTAGTAGAAGTAAATAGTAGTCGTAATATTTGTAGTAGTAGCAGTAGAAGTAATTGTAGTAGTTGTTGTAGTAGTTGTAGTTGTAGTAGTAGTAGCAGCAACAGCAAAAGTAGTAGTTGCAGTAGAATTAGAAGTTGTAGCACTAATAGTAGTGCTACCAGTTGTAGCAGTAGTAGAATTAGTAGTAGTAGTTGTTGCTGTTGTTATTGTTGTTGTAGTTGTAGCAACAGGAGTAGTAGTAATTGTAGCGGTAGTGGTCGTTGTAGTAGTAATAGTTGTGCAAGTAGTAGTAGTTGTAGCAGTAGCAGCAGCAGCAGCAGTAGTAGTTGTAGTCGTAGTAGTAGTAGTAGTAGTAGTAGTAGTAGTAGTAGCTGCAGGAATTATAACAGATGTACTTGTAGCAGTAGTTGTTATTGTCATTATTGTTGTTGTAGTAGTAGCAGGAGTCATAGAATTAGCAGTACCAGGAGTTGTACTATTATCAGTAGCCGTAGTAGTAGTAGTAGCAAAAGTAGTAGTAGTAGTTGTGGTAGTAGTTGTTATGTTGCAGTAGTTGTGGTAGTAGTACTAGCAACAATTGCAGCTGTAGTAGTCGAAGTGGAAGTAGTAGTAGTTGAAGTAGTACAAGGAGGAGGAGTTGGTGTAGGAGTAGGTGCAGGTGTGGAGCAATAGTAGTAGTAGTAGTAGGAGGAGGAGGAGGAGGAGGAGGAGGAGTAATAGTAGTAGTCAGAGGAGTAGTAGTAGGAGTAGTAATAGAAGTAGTAGCAGTTGTCACTGTGATACTAGAGATTGTATTTGTGGTAAGAGTAGTAGTAGTTAGTAGTAGTAGCTGTAGTAGTTATAGTAATTGGAGGAGTAATAGCTATAGTAGTAGCAATAGTAGCAGTAGCAGTCGTTGCAATGGCTATAATTTCTGTAATAGTAGTAGTAGTAGTAGAAGGAAAAGTAGTAGTAATAGTAGTAGAAGTAGTTGTAGTTGCAGCAGTAGTAGTAGCAGTTGTAGAAGTGATAGTAGTAGTATTGGCAGTAGCAGTTGCAGGACTAGTAGTAGTAGTAGTCATAGAAGCAACTACAGCATCAGCAGCAGCAGTAGTAGAAGTAGTAGTAGTATTAGTCTTAGTTGTAGTAGAAGTAGTAGTAGTCATAGTAGTGGTAGTAGTGTAGTAGTTGCAGCGGCAGTTGTTGTAGTAGTAGCTATTGTGGTGGCTGTAGTAGTAGTAGTGGTAGTAGTACTAATAGTAGTAGAAGAGTAACGGTAGTCGTAGCATTAGTAGTTGTATTAGTAGAAGTAGTAGTGGTCGTCGTAGTAGAAGTAGCCAAAGTTGTAGCAACAGTAGTATTAGCAATTGTCACAGTAGTTGTGGCAGCAATTGTAGTTGTAGCAGTAGTAGCACTAGTAGTTATAGTAGTAGAAGTTGTTGTAATAGTCATTGTAGTAGCAGAGCTACTAGAAGTGGTTGTTATAGTAGTAGTTATTGTTGTGGTAGTAGTAGTAGTAGTACTAGGAATTGTAGCAAAAATAGTAATAATTATTGTAGTAGTAGTAGTAGCAAAGTTATTAGTATTAGAAGTAGTAGTAGTAGTAGCTGTGGAAGCCATAGTAGTTGTAGTAGTATTAGTCGTTGCAGTAGTTGCAGTAGTGGCGGTAGTAGCAGCAGCAGTAGTAGTAGTGGTAGCTGTAGTGGCAATAGTAGCATAAATAGTAGTAGTGGCAGTAGTAGCAGAAGTGCCAATAGTAGTAGTAGTAGTATTAGAAGTAGGGAAGTAGTAGTAGTAGTAGTAGTAGCGCTAGTAGGAGTCACAGCAACAGTGGCAATTGTAGTCGTAGTAGTAGTAGTAGAAGTAGTAGGAGTAGTAGTAAGAGTAGTAATATAGTGGTGGTGGATGTCATAGTAGTAAAAGGTGTAGTAGTAGTAGCAATAGCGATAATTATAGTAGCAGTAGTAGCAGAACCAGCAGTAGTATTTGTATTAGCATCAGTATGAGAATTGGTAGTACTAGCGATAGCAGTAGTAGTAGAAGTAATAGTAGTAGCAGCAGAAATAGCAGTTCTTGTAGTATTAGTAGTAGTAGTTATAGCTGCAATAGTAACAATAGTCGTAGTAGTAGAAGTACAAGTAGTAGTAGTAGGAGTAGTAGTAGTACAAGCAGCAGTGGTAGAAATAGTAATGGTAGTAGTAGTGGTGGTGGTGGTGGTAGTAGCCGCTGTTTTAGTAGCAGCAGTAGTAGTAGCTGCAGTAGCAGTACTAGTAGTTGTAGCAGTAACAGCAGCGGTAGAAGTAGTACTAGTAGCAGAAGTAGTGTAGAAGTAGCAGTAGTAGTAGCAGTAGTAGTGGCTATAGTAGTAACATTTGCAGCAGTAGTAGTAGAAGTAGTAGTAGTAGCAGTAGCAGTAGCAATCATAGAAGTAGTAGTAGTGGTAGCAGTAAATGTAGTAGCAGTAGTTGTCGTAGAACTATTAGTTGTAGTAGTGGTAGTACCAGCAGCAGTAGCAGCAGCAGAAGTAGCGATAGCAGTAGTACCAGAAATAGTAGTAATGGTAGTAGTAGTAGCTAAAGTAGGAGTAGTAGTATTAGTAGTAGTAGTAGCAGTAGAAGTAGCAGCAGCAGTAGTAACTATAATAGGAGTAGCAATAGTAGTAGTAGTTGTAGTAGTAGTAGTAATAGTAGTAGTAGTAGTTGTTGTTGTTGTAATAGTTGCAGTAGTAGTAGCAGCAGCAACAGTAGTAGTAGTGCTTGTAGCCACAGTAGTAGTTGTTGTAGTAGTAGTAGTAGTTGTTGTTGTAGTAGTAGTTGGAGTAGTAGTGGTGGTGGTGGTGGTGGTGGTGGTGGTGGTGGTCGTAGTAGTAGTAGCAGTAGCAGCTGTGTTCATATCCCTAATAGTAGTCGCAGTAGATATTGTAGCAGTTGTAGCAGCATTAGCAGCTGCTATAGTAGTAGTAATAGTAGTAATGGAAGTGGTAGTAGTAGTTGTAGTAGTTGTTGGAATAGTATTTGTAGTAGTCATAGTAGTTGTCATAGTAATAGTACTTGGAGTAGTAGTGGTAGTAGTAGTAATAGTACAATAGTTGCAATAGTAGTAGCTATAGTAATAGTTGGAGTAGTAGTAGCAGCCATAGCAGCAGTTGTGGTAGCAGCAGTATTAGCAAAAGTAGTAGTCTTCGTAATTGCAGAAGAAGTAGTTGTACTATTTCTATTTTTAGTGGTTGTAGTATTATTAGCAGTAGTCGTTGTTATAGTTGTAGTATTACTGTTAGTGGGAGTAGTAGTAGAAGTAGCAGTAGTAGCAGTAGTTGTTATTTTAGTAGTAGTAAAAGTTGTTGGTTTTTTTTTGTAGTAGTAGTAATAATACTAGTAGCAGTAGTTGTAGTAAAACTGGTAGCAGTAGTAGCCATCATAGTAGTAGTGGTAGTGATAGGAGTAGTAGCTGTAGTAGCAAAAGTAATAGTAGTTTCAGTCACAGCTATGGTAGCAGTAATAGTAGTAGTAGTATATGTAGTAATTATAGTGGAAGTACTGCTACTACTAGTACTAATAGTAGTAATACTAGTAGTAGTAATACTAGTAGTTGCAATAGTTGAATTAGCGACAGTGGTATTAGTTAGAGTAGCAGTACTAGTAGTAGCAGAAGTTGTAGCAGAAGTAATAGTAGTAGGAAAAGTGGTTATAGTAGCAGAAGTTGTAGCAGTAGCAGCAGTAGTAGTAGTACTAGTAGAATTAGTAGCAGTAGTAGCACCAATTGTAGTAGTAGATGCAGTAGCAGTAGCAATAGAAGTAGTCATAGAAATAGCACTATTAGTAGCAGTAGTAGTAATTATAGTAGCAGTAGTAGTTGTTGTAGCAGTAGCAGAAGTAATAGTAGCAGTAGTAGTAGCAGTTGTTGTAGTAGTATTAGCCATAGCAGTAGTAATACTACTACTAGTAGTAGTATAAGTAGTAGGAGTAGTAGTTGTAGTAGTAGTAGTAGTTGTTGTTGTTGTTGATGTAGTAGCAATAGTTGCAGTAGTAGCAGGAGTAGTAGTGGTTGTAGTACTTGTAGTAGATGCAGTAGTAGTAGCAGCAACAATAGTAGCAACAGTAGCAGTAGTAGTAGTAGTTGTTGTAGCAGTCTTTGTAGCAGTAGTATTAGTAGTAGGAGAAGTAGTTGGAGTGGCAGTAGCAGCTGTAGTAGTTGCAGCAACAGGATTAGTAGTAGTAGTAGTAGTACTATCACTAGTAGTAGTTGTAGTAGTAGTAGTAGTAGCGGTAGTAGCAGTAGCAGTAGTAGTTGTTGTAGGGGAAGTAGTAGTGGTTGTTGTTGTTGTTGTTGTTGTCGTAGGGGAAGTATTAGTAGTAGTAGTACTAGTACTGGAAGTAGATGTAGGGGCAGTACTATTAGTAGTAGCAGTAGTAGTAGTAGTAGCCACAGTAGTAGTAGCAGTAGTAGTCACGTTGCTGGTGGTTGTAGTAGCTAGAGTAGTAGTAGCAGTAGTAGTGGGAGTTGTAGTTGTAGCATAAGTAGTAGCAATAGTAGTACTAGTAGTGGTAGTAGTTGCAGTAGTAGCAGAAGTAGCAGTAGCAGTAGGAGTAGCAGCAAAAGTATTATTAATTTCAGTAGCAATAGCAGTAGTACGAGTACCAGTAGTTAAAGTAGTAGCAGTAGCAGTAGCAGCACAAGTATTATTAATTTCAGTAGCAATAGCAGTAGTACGAGTACTAGCAGTTAAAGTAGTAGCAGTAGCAGTAGCGGTAGAAGTAGTAGAAGTAGCAACAGTAGTAGTAACAGTAGTAGTCGAAATAGTAGTAGTAGTAGTAGCAGCAGTAGCAGTGGTAGTAGTAGTAGTAGCAGTAGCAGTGGTAGTAGTAGTAGAAGTGGCAGCCGTAGTAATAGCAATTGTAGTAGTCGTAGCAGTAGTTGCGGTAGTAGTCGTAGCAGTAGTAGCGGTAGTAGAAGTAGCAGTAGCAGTAGTAGTAGTAACAATCGTAGTCGGAGTGGTAGTAGTAGTAGTAGTAGTAGAAGTAGTAGTAGTAGTTGTTGTAGTACTAGTACTAGCAGCAGTAGTAGTAGTAGCAGTAGCAGTTGTAGTAGTAGTAGAAGTGGCAGCACCACTCGTAGACATAGTATTAGTCGTTGCAGTAGTAGTAGTAGTAATAGTAGCTGTAGCTGCAATAGGAGTAGTACTACTAGTAGTAGTAGAGGTAGCAATAGTATGAGTTATTATTGTAATAGTAGTTGTAGTAGTCATAGTAGTCGTACTAGTAAGAGTACTTGGATTAGTAGTGGTAGTAGAAATAATCGTACAGTAGTTACAATGGTAGTAGTAATAATAATTGTTGGAGTAGTAGTAGCAGAAGTAATAGCAGCAGTAGTAGCAGTAGTAGTTGTCATAGTAATAGCAGACATAGTAGTTGTTGTAGTAATAGCAATAGTAGCAGGAGTAGTAATGCTAGTAGTATTAGTCGTAGTAGTTATAGTAGTAGTTGTCGTGTTACTATTAGTAGGAGTATTAGTAGAAGTAGTTGTTGTTATAGTTTTAGTAGTAGTTGTTGTTGTTTTTGTTGTTGTAGTGGTAATAGTAGTAGTAGTTGTAGTTGTAGTAGTAGTAAGCATATTAGTCATAGTAGCTGTAGTAACCGTCGTAGTAGTCATACTCATAGTAGCAGTAGTAGCCATAGTGGTAGTTCTAGTAGTAGCAGCACACCTAGTAGTAATTGTAATATTTGTAGAAGTACTAGTACTGCTAGTAGTATTAGTAGTAATAGTAGTAGTGGTAATACTAGTAGAGCAATAGTTGCAGTAGTAGTAGTAGTATTAGTCGGAATAGTAGTGGTAATAGTAGCAGAAGTTGTATCAGTAGTAATAGCAGTAGGGAAAGTAATTATAGTTGTAGTAGTCATAGCAGTAGTGGTAGTAGTATTTGTGATAGCAGTAGCATTAGTAGTAGTACTAGCAAAAGTAGTAGCAGTAGTAGCAGTAGTAATAGTATTAGTAATAGCAGCAGCAGTAGCAATAGTAGTAGTAGTAGTTGTAGTAGTAGCTGTAGTAATAGTAGTAGTAGTATTTGTAGTTGTAGCATTGTAACAGTAGTAGAAGTAGTAGCAGTAGTAGTAGTCCTATTAGAAGTAGCAGTGGTAGTAGTGACAGTAATAGTTGTTGTAATAGTAGTAGTCGTCATAGTAGCCTCAATGGCAATGGTAGTAGTTGTAGTAGTAGTAGTACTAATAGCAGTAGAAGTAGTTGTTGTAGTAGTAGTAGTTGTAATAGTAATATTAGTAGTAGTAGAAGTATTAGTAGTCGGAGTTATAGTCGTAATAGTAGTTATAGCAGTAAGAGTACTTGGATTAGTAGTGGTAGTAGTAGTAATAGTACAATAGCAGCAATAGTTGTAGTAATAGTAATAGTTGGAGTAGTAGTAGCGGTAGTAAAAGCAATAGTAGTAGCAGTAGTTGTGGTCATAGTAATACGAGAAGTAGGAGTAGTATTATTAGTATTTGTTGTAAAAATAGCAATAGTAGTAGAAGTAGTAAGAGTAGTAGTGTTAATTGTAATAGTTATAGTCGCAATTGTGGTGTTACTATTAGTAGGAGTCATAGTAGAAGTAATAGCAATAGTTGTAGTTTTAGTAGTAGTTGTTGTTATTGTTTTTGTTGTAGTAGTAGTAATAGTAGTAGTAGTAGTAGTAGTAAGAGTAGTAGCCGTAGTAGTAGCAGTAACCGTCATAGTAGTGGCACTAGTAATAGCAGTAGTAGCCTTAGTGGCAGTAGTAGTAGTAGTGGCAGTCGTAGCTGTAGTAGTAGTAGTAGTAGTTGTAGTAACAATAATAGTAGTAAAAGTACTAGTACTGCTAGTAGTATTAATAGTAATAGTAGTAGTTGTAATACAAGTAGTAGCTGTAGTTATAGTAGCAACGGTAGTATTAGTTATAGTAACAGGGGTAATAGTAGTAGAAGTTGTCCCAGTAGTAATAGTAGTAGGAAAAGTAGTTATAGTTGCAGTAATCGTATCAGTAGTAGTAGTAGTATTTGTAATAGTAGTAGCATTAGTAGTAGTAGTCGTAGTAGCAGCAACAACAGTAGCAATAGTGGTAATAGTAGTAGTTGTCATGGTAGAAATGGTAGTAGTAGCAGTAGTTGCAGTAGTAGTAGTAGTATTAGTAGTTGTAGCATAGTAGTAGTAGTAGAAGTAGTACCAGTAGTAGTAGCCATAGTAGAAGTAGCAGTAGTAGTAACAGTAGTAGTTGTTGTTGTTGTTGTAGTCGTTGTAGCCGCAATACCAATAGTAGTAGTAGTCATAGTAGTAGTAGTAACAGTAGTAGTAGTAGTAGTAGCAGCAGCAACAGCAGTAGCAGCAGTAATACTAGCTGCTGCAGAAGTAATAGAAGTTGCAGCAGCACTCATAGACGTAGTGGTAGTTGCAGTGGAAGTCGTAGCACTGGAAGTAGCAGTAATAGTAGCAACAGCCGCAGTTGTAGTAGTAGTACTGTTACTACTATAACTGTAACTACTACTACCGTTACTACCACAACTACAACTACTACTACTGGTACTACAACTACAACTGCAACAACAACAAATGCAACTATTGCAAGTACTGCTTCTGCTTCTACAACTATTACAACAACTACTACTACTACTACTTCTATTACTACTACTGCTACTGCTACTGCTACTACTGCTGCTACGACTACTACTACTATTGCTTCTTCTATTACTACAACTACAAGTGCTTCTACTACTACAACTACTACTTCTACGACTACTACTACTACAACTACCAGTGCTACAACTACTCCTTCTACTCCTCCTCCTCCTACTACTACTACTGCTTCTGCTACTACTAATACTACTACTACTACTACTACTACTACTACTACTACTACTACTACTACTACTATTACTATTACAACTGCTACTACTACTACAACTATGGCTGCGGCTGCTACTTTTGCTGTTGCTGCTTCTACTACTACTACTTCTACTACTACAAGTACGATTGCTATAACAACAACAATAACTACTACTACTACTACTACTATTATTTCTACTACTACTAATACTACAGCTACTACTACTAATACAACTACTACTACAACTACTACAACTAGTGTGTCTGCCACTACAACAACAACTACAACTACTGCTACTACAACTACTAGTGCTACAGCTACTCCTCCTCCTCCTCCTACTGTTACTACTACTATTACTACTACTACTACTACTATTACTACTACTACTACTACTACTACTACTACTACTACTACTACTACTACTACTACTACTATTACTACTATTAGTGCTACTATAGCTACTACTACTACAACTACTAGTACTACTACTACTACTACTACAACTACCACTACTAGTAACACTATTGCTACTACTATAACTACTATTGGTACTATAACGATTACTACTATGACTGCTACTACTAGCAATATTACTACTACATCTAATACTGCTTCTACTACTATTGCAGCTATTACTTCTGCTTCTGCTACTACTACGACTACTACTTCAACTACTACTGTTACTACTACTACTAATAATGTTGTGACTGCTACTACTACTGGAGCTACTACTTCTAATAATACAACTGCTACAATTACTGTTGCTACTACTATTAATACTAATACTAATACAATTATTGCTGCTATTACTGTAACTACTATTACCACCGCTTCTGTTGCTTCTACTGCTCCAACTATTACAACTTGTACTCCTACTACAATGCTGCTGTAGCAACTACTACTAATACTACTACTACTATAGATATTGTTGTTGTCACTAATACTACTGCTGGAATTACTACTACTACTGCTACTATAGCTTCTACTATTACTACTACAACTAATACTACTACTACCAATGGTACTAGAACAACTCCTGCAACAACTACTACTACTCCTACTGCTACTGCTACTACTATAGCTACTCCCACTACTACTACTACTACAGCTGCTACTACTACAACTACTATTACTACTACTACTGCTGCTACTATTACTACTATTGTTAAAGCTACTACTACTGCTACTACTCTTGCTTCTACAACTACTACTCATACTACGATAGCTACTACAGCTATAACAGCTACTACTATAGCAAGTGCTTCTAGTATTACTACTTCGACTGCTACTTTTGCTAGAACTACTGCTGCTGCTACTTCTACTGCAACTATTATTACTACTGCTACTACTACTGTTGCTGTTAATTTTACTACAACTACTTCTATTCCTATGTCCGCTTCTACTACTGCCACTTCCTCTACTATCACAACAACTACTACGACTAATTCTTCTACTACTTCTGCAACTATCTATGATTCTACGATTACAACTATGGCAAATACTACTATAGCTACTACAACTATAACTGCTACTACTACCACTGCTGCTACTACTACTACTAATACTACTACTACTTAAGCTACTACTACTACTACTATAGCTAATACTACTGCTACCGATACAACAACTACTACTGCTACTACTGCTACAGGTATTACAACAACAACTACTACCATTACAACTACTAATTTTACTACAACTACTTTTGCTACTACTTCTTCACCTACTACTGCCACTTCTGCTACTACTACTGCTACTACTACTACTACTACTACTAATTCTTCTACTACTTTCGCAACTACTATTGATTCTGCAACTGCTACTGCTACTACTAATATTACTGCTAGTATGACTTTTGCTGCTACAACAACAACAACTACTACTATTACTGCTAATATTACTACTGTTGCTGCTACAACAACAACAACTACTACTAGTACTGCTACTGCTACTCCTACTACAACTACTGCTACTACTTCTACTACTATTGCTACTATTACTTTTACTATAACTACTTCGATGACTACTACTGCTACTCCTACTGCTGCTACCACTACTACTACAACTACTGCTGCAACTACTAATGCTCCTACTACTACTACTTCTACTAAAGCTACTGCTACTACTACAACTGCAGCTAATGCTGCAATTGCTCCTACTACTACTACTCCGACTAGAAGAATTACTAGTACTTCTACCACTACTACGAGTACTGCTACTACTGCTACTCCAATACTGCTACTACTACTGCTATTCCAATACCGCTACTGCTACTGCATTCGCTAGTACTACTCTGCTACTACTTCTACCACTACTACTACTTCTATGGCCACTACTCCTACTACTAATACCATTATTACAGAAACAACTACAACTAGAACAACTACTACTGCTACAACTATTACTTCAACTACAATAACATTAACAACAACAACTACTACAACTAGTACAACAACTACTAGTGCTACTACTACTACTACTACTACCACCACCACTACTACTCCTACCACTACTACTACTATAACTGCAACTGCTACTATTATGACTACTGCTACAAATGTTACTACTGCTTCTACAACTGCTACTTCTTCTGTAGCTACTACTACTGCTCGCACTACTGCTGCTACTACTACTTCTACTACTACTACTACTACTACCACTACTACTACTACTACTACAATTGCTACAAGTATGGCTATTACTACTACTACTTCTGCTTCTCCTACTACTACTACCACTATGACTACTACTACTACCACAACTACTTCAATTGATTCTACTGCTATACTGCTACTACAGCTACTACTACAATTACCGTTGATATTGCTACTGTAGCTACTGCTAATACTACAACTACTATAGCTACTATTGCTACTACTATTACTACTACTACTACCACAACCACCACCACCACCATTGCCACTATTACAATAATGACTACTGATACTATTACTACTACAGCAACTACTAGTACTACTACAACCACTGCTACCTCTGCTACTACCACTATTACAAATACTACTACTGCTACTACTACTTATACTACTCCTACTACTATTGCAACTACTACTACAACTACTACTAATATAGCTACTCCCACTAGTACTACAGCTACTTCTAGTTCTACTACTGCCACCACTACTTTTACTACTATAATGGCTACTACGGTTACTGCTGCTACCACTACAAGTACTACTAGTACTACTACAATTGTAAGTACTTGTACTGCTACTACTACAACTATAGCAATAATCCAAACAATAACAACAACCACTACTACTACTATTACTTCCCCGCCTATAATCACTACATAACTACAACAACTACTACAACTACTACTCCTACTATAACTTCTACTAATGCTACTGTTGCTACTACTACATCTACTATGGCAACTACTACTACCACTACTGCTATCAATACTGCTACTACTATATTGACTACTGTTACAACTACTACTCCAACTACTACTACTGCTACTACTACAACTACTTCTATTACTCCCGCTACTACTACTAATACAACTACTGCTACTACTACTACTCCTCCTACTACTACTACTTCTGCTACTACTACTATCACTACTACTACTTCTACTACTACAACTACTACACTTACTACTACTTCGCTACTTCTGCTACTACTGCTACTACTACTGCCACTACTACTATTTTTAGTATTGCTATAACTACTACTACTACTGCTGCTTCTACTAGTAGTAGTACTACTACTAGTGCTGCTTCTATGGCTACTATTGCTACTACAACTAATACTACTATTACAATAACTACTATTACAACCACTGCTGCTACAAGTATTACTTCAACTATAATAACAATAACAATAATAACTATAACTAGTATTACAGCTACGGCTACTATTGCTACTACTATTACTATGGCTACTGCTACTAATGCAACTACTACTTCTACAACTGCTACTGCTACTACAACAACTACAACTACTATCATGACTACTGCTACAGGTATTGCTACTACTACTACTCCAACTAGTACTACTACTACTACTACCATTGCTACTACTATGGCTATTACTACTACTTCTACTACTTCCCCTGCTACTACTACCGCTATAACTACTACTACCACTACAACTACTACTGCTTCTATCAATTCCACTTCTACTGCTACTACCGCTACTACAGTGACTGCTGCTGCTGCTACTATTGATACTACTCTACTACTGCTACTACTGCTACTATAACTATGACGACTACTACTACTAGCACTACTATTACTACTCCCACTACGACTACTACTACCACCACCACTACTACAATTACTACAACTTCTATTGATATTGCTACTATTACTGCAACTACTAGTATTGTTACAAATACTATTACTGCTACTACTTTTATTGCTACTACTACTGCTGCTGCTTCTTTTCCAACCACTATTATTACTACTTCTAGTACTACTACGGCTACTACAACTATTATTGCTGCTACAGCTGTAACTACTCCTGCTACAACTACAACAATAGCAATAATATCAATAGCAACAACAATAATAACTACTATTGCCTCCCCTCCAACAACTACTACACAACTACTACCACTACTGCAGCTACAATAACTACTATTGCGGCTACTGCTACTACTACTACTACTACTGCTGTTGCCTCTGCGACTACTACTGCTACTACTATTACTACTACTACTCCTACTACTACTGCTACAACAGTGACTACTATTACTACTACTGTTCCAGCTACTACTGCTACTGCTACTACAACTACTATGAGTAGTACTTCTCTTACTGCTACTGCTACGGTTACTAATACCATGACTGCTACTACTACAGCTGCTGCTTCTGCTGCTACTTCTGCTACTACTACTATGACTACTACTACGACTACTGTTACTATTACTAGATCTCCATCAATTACCACTACTTCTAGTACTATTGCTACTACTGCGTCTGCTACTACTAATACTACTAATACTACTACTACAACTACAACTACTACTACTACTACTACTACTACTACTACTACTATCTACTACTACTACTACTATTGCTACTACTACTACTACTACTCCTGCTACTACTACTACTACTACTGTTACTACTACTACTACTACTACTACTACTACTACTACTACTACTACTACTTCTGCTACAATTGCTATCGTTATAATAACTACTAATGCTACTTCTACTAGCACTGCTACTACTACAACTACAACTATTGCTACAGATACTACTACTGCTGCTGCTACTACTATTGTGTCTGTCACTACTGCGACTACTAATTCTACTACAGCTACTACTACTCCCACTGCAATTGCTACAACTGTGACTACTATTACTACTATTACTACTACTGCTACCACTGCTATAACTATTAGTACTACTGCTACAACTACCCCAGCTACTTCTATTGCTACTAACATAGCTACAACTCCTACTACTACTTTGATTGTTACTACTGCTACTACTACTGCAACAGCTACCACTGCAATTACTACTACTATGACTACTACAACTGCGGCTGCTGCTATTACTGCTGCTGCTGCTGCTACTACTACTACTACTACTACTACTACAACAACAATAACAACAACAACTACCACCACCACTACCACTAGTAGTACAACTTTTACTACTACTAATACTACTACTATAATAAGTTTTCCTACTACAGCAACTATTGCTGCTATAGGCATTACTGTTACTACACCTAATGCGACTACTACTACCACTACGGCTGCTACTACTACTGCTATGACAACTTTCGCAACTACTCCTACTACTACTACTACTACTACTACTATTGCTACTACTACCACTACTACTACTACTACTAATACTATAGCTACTACTACTACTAGCATGACTGCGGCTACTACTACTACTCTTGCTATTACTGCTACTGCTACTGCTACTATTCCAACTACTACTCCGACTACTACTACTGCTACTACTTTAGTAAGCTCTTCTAATGGCACAACTACACAACAACTACTACTAGTACTACTGCTATGACTACTACTACTCCTAGTTACCCTGCTATTACTACTTCGACCACATCTCTGACTACTACCACCGATACGACTACTGCTGCTACTACAACTACTTTTGCTACCGCTATTGTAGCTTCTATTGATTCCACTGCTAATTGTATTGCTACTAGTGCTACTATTGTTACCACTACCATAGCTACTATACCCACTGCTGCTACTGCTACTACTGATACTACTACTACTATAACTACCATTGCTACTACAACTACGACTACTACTACTACTACTACTACTACTACGACTACTACTACTATTACTACTACTACTACTACTACTACTACTACTACTACTACTACTACTAGTAGTAGTACAAATTCTACTACTACTAATACTACTACTACAACAACTTCTCCTGCTATAGCAACTATTATTGCTATGACCACTACTACTACTATCCCTAATGCAACTACTACAACCACTACGGCTACTGCTACTAATGCTGTGACAACTTCTGCTACTATTCCAACTACTACTACTACTGCTGCTACTACTGCTGTAGCTACTACAATTACTAACACGATTGTGGCTACTACTACCACTATTCCTACTACTGCTACTACTACTGCCACTAGTCCAACTACAACCACTATTACTTCCCCTCCACCAACTACTACACAGCTACTACTACTATTGCAACTACAACAATAACTACTACCAGTACTACCGCTATTAGGAAGACTACTACTGCTACTACTATTATTACTACCACTACTACGACTATTGCTACAACAGTGACTACAACAACAACTACTACTACTGCAACTACACCAACTAGTACTACTACTACTACTCCTGCTACTACTACTACAACTACTGCTACTGCTACTACTAGTGCTACTACTACTATTTCTCCTACTACTAGTGCTATTGCTACAACTACAATGGCTGTTAGTACAACTACTACTACTATTGCTACTACTGCTACTTCTACTACTAGTACTATGACTATTACTACAGCTACTTCTACTCTATCTCCAACTATTACCACTACTTCTAGTGCTATTGCTACTACTGTAACTATTCCTACTAATACTACCTATACTACTACTACCACTACTATAGCTACTACTACAACTACAAATGTTACAGTAAATACTATCGCTACAACAATAATAACTACTATTGCTACTACTCATACTACCACTACTACTACTACTATGGTGACTGTTACTACTGTAACTACTACTTCTATGACTACTACTACTACTCCTCCTACTACAATTACTACAACTGTGACTAAAACTACTACTTTTGTTACTGCGGCTGCTACTACTACAACTACTATGACTACTATTATGATTGCTACTATGAGTATTGCTACTACCACTACTTGACCTACTACTACCACAACTTCTAATACTACTGCCACTATAATAACTGCTACTACTAATACTACTGCTACTGCTGCTGCTACTGCTATAATTGTGACTACTACAATTGCTACTACTACAACTACTCTTGCTACTACCACCCACACTACTACCACTACTTGTCCTACAGTAGAAGTAGTAGTACTAGTAGTATTACAAGTAGCAGTAGTAGTAGTAGTAGTAGTAGTAGTAGTAGTAGTAGTAGTAGTAGTAGTAGTAGTAGTAGTAGTAGTAGTAGTAGTAGTAGTAGTAATAGTAGTAGTAGTAGTAGTAGTGATAATAGTAGCAGCAGTAGTAGTAGTAGCAGCTGCAGTAGAGGTAGTAGTAGCCGGAGTAGCTGTAGTAGTTATTGTAATGATAGTAGTAGTAGTCGTAGTGGCAGTCATAATAGTTGTGGTAGTAGTAGTAGTTATCGTGTAGCAGTAATAGCAACAGTAATAGTAATAGCAGTAGTAGTTGTTATAGTAGTGTAGTAGTTGTTAGAGGGAAAGTTATAGTAGTAGTAGTAGCACTGATAGTAGTTGTAGTAGTAGCAGTAGTAGCCCTAGTTGCCATACTAATTGTAGTAGTAGTAGTAGTAGAAGTAGCAGTAGTAGTGGTGGGAGTAATAGTAGCAGTGTTAGAAGCAGCATGAATAGTAGCAGTAAAAGTAGCAGTAGTAGTGGTTGGGGGAGAAGTGGTAGTAGTAGCATTAGCAAAAATAGTTTGAATAATAGTAGAAGTATTTATAGTAGTAGTAGTAGTTGTTTTAGTGGTCATGATAGTAGCAGTAGAAGTTGTACTTGTAATAGTATTAGTAGCAATAGTTGTAGCATTAGTAGCTATTGTATTAGTTGTATTGGTAGTCGCAGTAGCAATAGTAGCTGTAGTAGCAGTAGTAGTCGTAATAGTAGTAGTAGCAGTTGTAGCAATAGTAGCAGTAGAAGTAGAAACAAAATTCGTTGTAGTGGTAGTAATAGTAGTAGTAGTAATTGTAGAAGTAGTAGAAGTAGTAGCAGCAGCAGTAGTAGTAGCCGAAGTAGTAGCAACAGTAGTAGTAGTAGTAGCATTAG
>RXID01014598.1:5000-74547 GCA_005019695.1 Trichopus zeylanicus subsp. travancoricus | reverse complement strand
GTAGTAGTAGTAGTAGTCGTAGTAGTCGTAGTAGTCGTAGTAGTCGTCATAGTCGTAGTCGTCGTCGTAGTCGTAGTCGTAGTAGTAGTAGTAGTAGTAGTAGTAGTAGTAGTAGTAGTAGTAGTAGCAGCAGCAGCAGCAGCAGTAGCAGTAGCAGCAACAACCATAGTTATAGAAGTAGTGGCAATAATAGTTGTGGCAGCTGTGGTAGCAGTGGTGGCAGTAGTAGTAGTAAAAGTTGTTGTGATGGTAGTGCTAGAAGTAGCAGTAGTAGTAGTAGTAGTGGCTATAGTAGTGGTGAAGTAGTTGTAAGAGGCGAAATAGTAATAGTAGTGGTAGTAGTTCTTATTGTTATTATTTTTGTTGTTGTTACTATACTTGTAGTAGTAGCAGTAGGAGTACTAGTAGCAGTGGTAGCCATAGTAGCCATAGTTGTGGTAGAAGTAGTAGTAGCAGAAGTTGTAGTAGAAGTATTAGTTGTAGTATTAGTGGGAGTAGTAGTCATGGTAGTAGCAGTTGTAGTATTAGCAGTATTAGTTGTAGTAGTAGTAGTCATAGTAGTTGCAATACTAGTAGGTGCAGTATTCGTAGCAGTAGCACTAGTAGTGGGATTAGCGGTAGTAGTAGCGGTTATAGTAGCAATAATTGTGGTAGTGGTAGTAGTAGTAGAAGTATTAATATTTGTAGTAGTAGTTTTGGTAGTGGTAGTGGTAGTAGTAGTAGTAGTAGTCATACAGGTAGTAATTGCACTAGCAGTAGCAGTATCAGTCAGCATAGGTGCTATAGTAGAGTAGTATTAGAAGTAGTAGTAGCAGCCATAGCTACAGTAGCATTATTAGTGGTAATAGTGGTAGTAGCAGCAGTAGTAGCTGTTGTAGTAGCTGCAATAATAAAATTAGTACTAGCAGTAGTAGTTGTTGTAGTAGTAGCAGTAGTGGTAGCAGCAGTAGTAGCTGTAGTAGTCGTAGCGGTAGTAGTAACAGGAGGGGGAGTGGTAGTAGTAGTAATAGTAGTTGTAGTAGCAACAGTAGAAGTAGTAGCGCTAGTAGTATTAGTAGCAATAGTAGTTCTAGGAGTAGTAGTAGCAGTAGTAGCTGTAGTAGCAGCAGTCGCATTTGTAGCAGTAGTCATAGTAATAGTGGTTGTAGTAGTAGCAGTAGTAGTGGTGGTAGTAGTAGTAGTAGTAGTAATAGTTGTTGTTGTTGTTGTTGCTATTATTTTTATTGTTATTATTATTGTTACAGTTGAAGTAATAGCAGTAGTAGTAGTGAACAAGTTGTAGTAGTAGTAGGTGCGGCTATAGTAGGAGTAGTAGTAGGAGGAGGAAAAGTAGTAGTAGTAGCAGTAGCAATAGTAGTAGTAGTAATAGTAGTTGTGGTAGCAGTAGTAGTTGTAGTTTTAGTAGTAGTAGGAGTAGTAGGAGTAGTATTGGTAGTAGTTGTTGTAGTAGTAGTAGTGTAAGTATTAGAAGTTGTAGTAGTAGCGATAGTAGTAGTAGCAGTAGTGGTAGCCATGTTAGTAGTAGTAGAAGTTGGAGAAGTAGAAGAAGTAGTAGTGGTAGTAGGAGTAGAAGTATTAGCAGTAGTAGTCATAGCAGCAATAGTAGAAGTAGTATTTGTACTAGTAGTGGCAGTTATAGAAGCAATAGTAGTAGAAGTTGTAGCAGTAGTAGCAGCAGCAGCAGCAGTAGTAGTAGTTATAGTATTAGCAGTAGCTGTAATTATAGTAGTGATAGTTGTAATAGTAGTAACAGCAGTAGCAGTAGCAGCAGGAGTCGTAGTAGCAAAAGTAGTAGATGTTGTAGCAGATGTAGCAGTAGTCAAATTGGTGGTGGTAGTAGTAGTAGCAGCAGTTGTAGCGGTAGTAGTAGTAGCAGAACTAGTAGTGGTAGTAGAAGTAGCAGTAGTAGTAGTAGTAGCAGTGGTAGTAGTAGTAGTAGTAGTAGTATTAGTAGTGGAAGTAGTGGTAGTAGCAGCAGCAGTAGTAGCAGTACTAGTGGCAGTGGTAGTAGTAGTAGTAATAAGAAAAGTCGTAATAGTAGCAGTAGAAGTAGTAGCAATAGCACTAGCAGTAGTAGTAGTAGATGTAGTAATTGCAGTGGTTGTAGTAGCTTTAGTAGAAGTAGTATTAGTACCAGTAGTTGTAGTAGCAATTGTAGTAGTACTAGTTATAGTAGTAGGAAAAGTGGTTGTAGTAGCTATTGTACCAATAGTAGTAGTAGGAGTATTAGTAGTAGTAGCAGTAGTAGATGTAGTAGCAAAAGTAGTAGCTGTAGGGTCATTAAGTAGTGATAGTTGTAGCAGCAGCAATAGTAGCAGTAGCAATAGTAGTAGTAGCAACTACAGTAGTGGCAGCTGTTACAGTAGTCACAGTAGCAGCAATAGTAGCAGTAGTACCAGTGGCAGCAGTAGTGGTTGTATTAGCAGTAGTAGTAGCAGCAGCAATAGCAACAGTAGAAGTAGGAGTGGTGGTGGTGGTGGTAGTAGTAGTAGTAGTAGAAGTAACCGTTGTAGCAGTATTAGATGTAGAAGTAGCAGTAGTAGTAGATGTCATAATAGTAGTAGTAGAACAAGAAGTAGCAATCATAGTAGTAGTAATAGTAGTAATAGTAGCAGTAATGGTAGTAGCAGTTTTAGTAGTAGTAGTGGTAGCAGTATTTGTAATCACCAGAGTAGTAGTAGTAGTAGTACTCGTAGAAGTAGCAGCAGAAGTAGTAGTAGTAGTAGTATTATTAGTAGTGTTTGCAGTAGTAGTAGTAGCAGTAGTAGTAGGAGAAATAGTAGTAGTACCAGGAGTAGTAGCGATAGCAGTAGTAGTAGGAGTAGCAGTAGTAGTAGCAGAAGTAGTAGTAGTAGGAGTAGTAGTAGTAGCAGCAATATTAGACTTAGTAGTAGTAATATGAGAAGTAGTAGCAGTAGCTGAAGCAGTAGTTTTGTAGCAGAAGTAGTAGCAGTGCAGTCACAGTAGTAGTAATGGTAGTAGTAGTTCGATTAGTAGTAGTAGTAGTAATAGTAGTAGCCATAGTGGTAGTAGCAATAGTAGTAGCACTAGTAGTTGTAGCAACGGTAGTTGCAGTAGTTGTTGTAATAAGAGTAGTAGTAGTAGCGCTAGCAATAACAATATTAGCAGTAGTAGTAGCCGCAACAAGAGCAGTAGCAGTTGTAGTAGTTATAGTAGTAATCATTGTAGCGGTAGTAGCAATGGTAACAAAAATAGTAGGAGTAGTAGTGTAGTAGCCATAAGAGCAGCATTATTATTATTATTAGTAGTAGTAGTAGTAGCCGTATTAGCTGCAATAGTAGTAGTAGTACTGGTAGTAGTTGTAGTAGATGTAATAATAAGAGTTGTAGATGTAGAAGTAGTAGTAGCATTGGTAGCAATAATAGCAGTAGTAGTAGTTGTTGTTGAAGTAGTAGCAGTAGTAGCAAAAGTTGTAGTAATAATAGTAGTTGCGGTTGTAGTAGTAGTAGTAGTTGTGGTAGTAGTAGTAGTAGCAATAGTAGTAGTAGTAGGAGGAGTAGTAATAGTAGTGGTAGTAGTAGTAGTAGTAGTAGTAGGAGTAGTAGGAGGAGGAGGAGTAGTAGTAGTAGTAGTAGTATTAGTATTAGTAGTAGTAGTAGTTGTTGTTGTTGTTGTTGTTGTAGTAGTAGTAGTAGTAGTAGTAGTAGTAGCAGTTGTTGTAGTAGTTGTAGTAGTAGTAGTAGTAGTATTAGTAGGAGGAGGAGTAGGAGGAGGAGGAGTAGTAGTAGGAGTAGTAGGAGTAGTAGCAGCAGCAACAGTTGTTGTTGTTGTTTAGTAGCAGTAGTACCTGTAATAGCTGTAGTAGTAGATCAGTAGCAGTAGTAGAAGTAATACTAGTAGTAGTAGAGAATTAGTAGTAGTAATTATAGTAGTAGTCGTAGTAGAAATTGTAGTATTAGCAGTAGTAGTAGCTGCAGTAGTTGTAGCAGTTGTAGTAATAAGATACATAATAGTAGTAATGGTAGTCGTAGTAGTAGTAGTAGTACTAATATTAGTAGCACTAGTAATGGTAGTAGTAGTAGCAGTAGTTGTTGTTGTTGATATAGCAGTTGTAGTGGTTGTCATTATTGTAGTTATTATTGTAGTAGTAGTAGTTCTTGTAATACTCATAGCAATAATGGTACTTGTAGTTGTAGGAGCAGGTGTATTAGCAGTAGCTACAATAGTAGTAGTAGCAGAAGCAGTAGTAGCAGTAATAGTAGTAGTAGTAGCTAGAGTAGCAGCTGTAATAGCAATTGTAGTAATAGTAGTAGTAGTTATTGTTGTACTAGTTGTGTTGCTAGTAGAGTAGTAGCTTTAACCGTAGTAGTAGTAATTATAGTAGTAGCAGCAGTAGCCGTAGCAGTAGTTATAGTAGTAGTATTTGTAGTAGTAGTAGTAGCTAGAGTAGCAGGAGTAATAGCAGCTGTAGTAATAGTAGTAGTAGTCATTGTTGTAGTAGTTATGTTGCTGATAGAATAGCAGCAGTAGTAGTAATTATAGTAGCAGTAGCAGTAGCCGTAGCAAAAGTAGTCGTAGCAGCAAGAGTAATAATAATAGTAGTAGAAGTAGTGGTGGTTGCAGTAGCAATTCTCGCAGCAGTAGTAGCCGTGACAGCAATAGTAGTATTAGTTGTAGTACTAGTACGAGTAGTTATAGTAATATAAGCATTTGCAGTAGCAGCAATAGTAGTAGTACTAGTAGTTGTAGTAGGAGAAGTAGAGTAGTAGCTGTAGCAATAGTCGTAGTAGCACAAGTAGTATTAGTTGTAGTAGTAGCACTAGTAGTAGTACTTTTAGCAGTAGTTGTAACCGTAGTAGTAGTAGTAGCAGTACTAGTAGTTGTAGGAGAAGTAGAAATAATATTAGTAGCAGTGGTAGCATTAGTAGTTGTAGTAGTAGTAGTATTTGTGCAATTGTAGTAGTAGTTGCAATAGAAGTAGCAATAATAGTAGCTGTACTAGTTGTATTAGTAGCAGTAGCAGTGTAGTAGCAATTGTAGTAGTAGTAGTAGAAGTAGTAGTTGGTGAAGTAGAAGAAGTAGTAGTACTATTAGTGATAATAGTAGTGATAGGAGTAGTAGTAGCAGCAGCAGCAGAAATAGTAGCTGCAGCAGAAGCAGTATTAGTAGTAGCAACAGTAGTATCAATAGTAGTAGTAGTTGTGGTATTAGAAGTTGTGGTAGTCACAGTAGAAATAGTAGCAGCAACAGTAGTAGTAAAAGTATTGATTGTATTATCAAAGTAGTGGAGGTAGTAGTAGTAGTAGTAGTAGTAGTAGAAGTAGTAGTACTAGTAGTAGTAGTAGTAGTAGTAATAAAAGTAATAGTTGTAGTTTTAGTTGTAGTAATCATAGTAGTTGCAGTAGTAGTAGTCATAGTAGTCACAATAGTAGTAGTAGTAGTAGTAGTATTAACAGTAGTCATAGCAGTAATTGTACTAGTAGTACGAGTAGCAGTGGAGGTTGTAGTAGTAGTAATAATAGTGCTATTATTGTAGCAGCAGCAGCAGTAGTTGTTGTTGTTGTAGCTATTGTAGTACTAGCAGTATTAGTAGTAGCTGTAGTACTAGTAGTACTAGTAGTAACAAATGTAGTAGTAGTAGTAGTAGCAGTAGTAATAGTACTAGTAACGGCAGCACGAGCAACAGTAGCAATTGCTGTAGTCGTAGTAGTAGTTGTTGTTGTTGTTGTTATTGTTTTTATTGTAGTAATATGAATAAGTTTAGGAGTAGGAGTAGGAGTAGTAGTAGTAATAGTAGCAGTTCTAGAAGTAGTAGTGGCAGTAGTAAGAGTAGTAGTTGTAGTATGTGTAATAGTAGCAGTAGTAGTATTAGTTGTTGTAATACGAGTAGGTGTAGGAGTAGGAGCTGCAGTAGTGGTAGTTGTACTAGTAGTAGTAGTAGTAGGAGCAGCAGCAGCAGTAGTAGTTGTTGTAGCTATAATAGTAATAGCTGTAATAGTAGTAGTAATAGCAGTAATAATAGTTGTAGACACGGTATTTGCAGTAGTAGGTGTAGATATAGTACTAGTAGTTGTAGTAGTAGAAATAGCAGTAGTAGCAGTACAAGTAATAGTAGTAGTAATATTAGCAGTTGTAGTAGTAGCTGTAGTAAGAGTAGAAGTAGGAGTAATAGTTATTGTAGTAGCAGTTGTAGATGTAGTAGTAGTAGTGGTAATAGGAGGAGAAGTAGTAGTAATGGCAGCAATAGAAGTAGTAGAAGTAGTAGTAGTTGTACTAGTAGTTGTAGTAGTGGTTGTAGCTGTAGTAGTACTAGTAGAAGTAGTAAGAGTAGTGGTAGGAGTAGTAGTTGTATTGGTGGTTGTAGTAGTAATCGTACTGGTAGTAGCACTAGTAGTAGTTGTAGTGGTAGTAGCAGTAGTAGTAACAGTAGTTGCAGCAGTATCAGCTGTAGGAGTAGTAGTAGTAGTGGCAATAGAAGTAGTAGTAATCGTACTAGTACTAGTACTAGTAGTAGTTCTAGTAGTAGTAGCAGTAGTTATAATAGTAATAGCAATAGTAGCAATAGTAGTAGTTGCAGTAGTAGCAGTTGTAGTACTAGTAGTTGTTGTAGTTGTTATAGTAGTTGTTGTAGTAGAAGTAGTAGTAGTGAATGTAGTAGAAGGAGTAGGAGTTGGTGTAGGAGTAGTAGTAGTGGTGGTGGTGGTAGTAGTAATAGGGATTGTAGTAGAAGTAGTACTTGCAGTAGTGGTTGTTGTTGTTGTTGTTGTTATAGTAGTTGTAGAAGTGGTCGTAGCTATAGTAGTTTTAGTTGTAGTAGTAGTGGTAGTAGTAGTTGTGATAGTAGTAGGTGGAGTAGTAGTAGTAGTAGTAGTTATTATTGTAACAGCAGCAGAAGTACTAGTAGTCTTTGTAGTAGTATTAGTCTTTGTAGTAGTAGTGGCAGTAGCAGTAGTTATAGTAGTAGTAGAAGTAGTAGCAGTAGGTGTAGTGGAAGTAGCAGTCAGGGTAGTAGTAGTAGTCCTAGCAGTAGTTGTAGTCGAAGTAGTTGCAGTAGTATTAGTAGTAGTGGCAATATGAATAGCAATAGTAGTAGCAGGGGTAATAGTGGTAAAAGTAGGAGAAGTTTTAGTTGCTGTAGTAATAATAGTAGCACTAGTATTAGTAGTTGAGGTAGTAGTAGAAGTAGTAGTTGTAGTTGTAGCAGCAGTAGTTGTAGTAGTAGTAGTTGAAGTAGTAGTAGTATTAGTAGCAGTAGTAGCAGTGGAAGTAGTTATGGTAGTACGTGGAGGAGGAGTAGTAGTGGTAGTAGTTGTTGTTGTAGTATCAACAGCAATAGAAGTAGTAGTGGTAGTAGTAGTAGTAGTCGTAGTATTTGTAGTAATAGTAGAAGTAGTAGTTGTAGATGTAGTAGCAGTAGAAGTAGTAGTAGTAGCAGTAGGAGTAGTAGTAGTAGCTGCAGTAGTAGTAAAAGTAGTAGCATTGGTAGTAATAGTAGTAATTGAAGTAGTAGTAGCAATAGTAGTAGTAGAAGTAGCAAGAGTACTAGTAGTCGTAGTAGGAGAAGTTTTAGTAGTTATAGTAGTAGATGTAGTAGTAGCCGTTGTAATAGTAGTAGTAGTAGTAGTAATAGGAGTAGAGGTAATAGTAGTAGTAGAAGCTGTAATAGCCGTTGCTATAGTAGTACTTGTAGTAGTAGTAATATTTGTAGTAGTAGTAGTTATTGTTGTGGTTGTAGTTGTTGTAGTAGTAGTAGTACCAGTAGTAGCTGTAGTTGTCGTAATAGGTGGAGGTGTGTATTAGAAGTAGAAGTAGTAGTAGTTGTAGTAGTTGTTGTTGTTGTTGTAGTAGTAGTAGCAGTAGTAGTGGTAATAGTAGTATTAGTAGTAGAGGTTGTTGTTGTAATAGTAGTAGTAGTAGTAAACAGTGTAGTTGTTGTAGTAGAAGCAATAGAAGTATTAGCAATAGTAATAGAAATACTAGAAGTAGTAGTAGTAGTAATATTAGAAGTAGTAGTACTATTAGTTGGAGTTATAGTTGTACTAGTAGTAGATGTAGTAGTAGTAGTAGTTGCAGTAAAAGGTGGAGTAGTAGTAGTAGTAGTGGTAACAATAGAAGTATTAGCAATAGTAGTAGTCGTAGTGGTAGTATTACAAGTAGTAGTTATAGTAGTAGTACTACTAGTAGTAGTTGTAAGAGTAGTAGTGGGAGTAGTAGTTGTGCTAGTAGTAGATGCAGTATTAGTAGTAGTAGTAGTAGTAGTAGTAGTAGTTGTTGTTGTTGTTGTTGTAATTGTACTAGTAGTTGAGATAGTAGCAGAAGTAGTAGCAGAAGTAGTGGTAGTAGTATTATTTGTAGTAATAGTAGTAGTTGTGGTAGTAGTGTAGTAATAGTAGTAGTAGTAGTAGTAGTAATATAGGTAGTAGTAGAAGTAGCAATTGCAGTAGAAGCAGTACTAGTAGTTGTTGTTGTTGTTGTAGTTGTTGTAGTAGTAGTAGCAGCAGTAATAGTTACGGTAGTAGGGGGAGTAGCAGTAGTTGTTGTTGTTGTTATTTTAACAGTAGCAACAGTTGCAGTGGTAGTGGTAGTAGAAGTAGTAGTAGTATTTGTAATAGTAGTAGAAGTCATAGCTGCAATAGTTATAGCAGTAGGAGGAGTAGTAGTAGTAGTCCGAGTAGTAGTGGTAGTGGTAGCAGTAGTAATAGTAGACGTAGCTGTTGTAGTAGTAGTAGTAGTAGTAGTAGTTGAAGTAGTAGTAGTAGCACTAGTAGTAGTAGTAGCAGAAGTAGTTGGAAAAGTTTTAGTAGTTGCACTATTTGAAGTAGTAGTTTTATTTGTAGTAATGGTCTTCATTGTTGGAGTAGTAGTAGTATTAGTAGTAGTACTAGTAGTATTAGTGTAGTAACAGTAGCAGCAGTAGTCTGCAATAGAAGTAGTGGTAGAAGTGGTGGTTGCAGTTGTAGCGGCAGTAGTTGTAGTAGTAGTAATAGTAGTTGTTGTAGTAGTTTTTGTTGCAGTAGTTGCAGCAAGTGTTGTTGTAGCAATAGAAATATAGCAGTAGTAGTAGTTGTAGTACTACTACTACTAGTTGTAGTAGTAGCAGTAGTTGTTGTAGTAGTGGTAGTGGTAGAATTTGTTATTGTAGCACTAGTAGTAGTAGTAATAGTAGTAGAAGCAGGAGTAGTAGTAGCAGCATTAGTAGTAGTTGTTGTTGTTGTCGCTGTGGTCTTATTATTTGTAGGAGTAGTAGTAGTTGTAGTAGTAGTGTAGTAACAGTAGCAGTAGTAATAGTAGTTGAGATCGTAGTAGAAGCTGTTGTAGTAGTAGTAGTAGTATTAGTAGTAGTAGTATAGTTGCGGCATTAGCAGGAGTGGAAGTCGTAGTTGTTGTTGTTATTTTAACAGCAGCAACAGTAGTAGTGGTAATGGTAGTAGAAGCAGTTGTAGTAGTTGTAATTGTAGTAGAAGTGGTAGTTGTAACAGTAGTAGCCGTAGGGGGATAGTAGTAGCAATTCGAGTAGTAGTGGTAGTAGCAGCAACAGTAGTAGTGGAAGTAGTTGCAGTAGTAGTAGTAGTTGAAGTAGCAGTAGTAGCAATAGTAGTAGTAGTAGTAGCAGTAGGAGACATTTTAGTAGTTGTTCTGTTAGCAATAGTAGTATTATTTCTAGTAGTACTAGTTGTTGTACGAGTAGTAGTACTATTAGTAGTTCTACTTGTAGTAGTAGTGTAGTTACATTAGCATAAGTAGTAGTAATAGAAGTAGTAGTAGAAGTAGTAGTTGCAGTTGTAGCAGCAGCAGTAGTAGTAATTGTACTAGTAGTTGTGGTAGTAGTAGTAGTTGTGTTAGTAGGATTAGTGATCGTAGTAGTAGTTGTTATTGGAGCAGCAGCAACAGCAGTTGTAGTAGTCGTAGTAGTAGCAGTAGTAGTAGTTGTTGTTGTTCTAGTAGTTGCTGTAGTAGTAGTTGCAGCGGGAGCAGAAGTTGTGGCAGTAGGAGCAGCAGTAGTTGTTGTCATAGTAGTAGTAGTAAAAGTAGTAACAGTTGAAGTAGTAGTATTAGTGGAAGTAGTAGTAGTAACAATAGTAGTAGTAGTAGTAGTAGCGGAAGTAGCAGTAGTAGAAGAAGCAGTAGTTGTAATAGTAGGTGGAGGAGTAGTAGTAGTTGTTGTTGTTGTAGTAGTAGTCGCAGTGGTAGTAGTAAGTGTTGTAGTAGTAGAAGAAGTAGCAGCAGCAGTCGTAGTTGTTGTAGCAGTAGGAGTAGGAATAGTAGTAGTAGTGGTAGAAGTAGTAGTAGAAGTACCAGTAGTGGAAGTAGTAGTAGTACTACAAGCATTAGTAGTAACAGTAGGAGTAGTAGCTATAGAAGTAGGTGCGCTAGTAGTAGTTATAGGAGTAGTCGTAGCGGTAGAAGTAGTAGTAGCAGTAGTAGTAGTAGAAGTAGTGGTAGAAGTAGTTGTTGTAGCTGTAGTAGTAGTAGTAGGAATAGCTGTAGAAGTAGCTGTAGGAGTATTAGTAGTAGTTTTTGTAGTAGTAGTGTAGTAACTGAAGCAGTAGAAGTAGTAGTACAGGTAGTAGTAGTAGTTACGGCAGAAATGGGGTTAGTAGCAACAGTAGTAGTAGTAGTAGTGGTAGTAGTAGTTGAAGTAGTAGTAGTAGTAGTATTAGTAGGAGTAATCGTAGTAGCTGTAGAAGCAGTTGCTATAGTAGTAATAGTAGTAGTAATAGGAGTAGTAGCACTCGTAGTAGTAGTATGGTAATAGTTGCAGAGGTAGCAGTAGTTGTAGCAATACTAGTAGAAGCAGAAGTAGCAATAGTAATAGTAGTAGTAGCAGTAGCAATAGCAATATTAGCTGAGGTAGTAGTGGCAGTAGTAGTAGTTGTTGGAGAAGTAGTATTAGTAGTAGTTGTAGCAGCAACACCAGTAGTAGTAGTTGTAGCAGCAGCAGCAGCAGTAGTAGAAGCATTTATAGTTGTCATAGTAGTTGTAATAGTAGTAGTAGTTGTAGTAGTACTAATAGTAGGAGCTGCAGTAGTAGTAATAGTTTTAGTAGGTGTAGTAGTAGTTGTAGCAGCAGTAGTTGAAGTAGTCGTAGTACTAGTACTAGTAGTAACAGTTGCGGTAGAGGTAATAGCAGTAGTAGCAGTCGTAGTAGCAGCAGGTGATGGAATATGAGCAGTAGTAGCAGTAGCAGTAGCATCAGCAGCAGTAGTAGTTTTAGTAGTAGTAATAGAAGAAGTTGTAGTCGTAGTTGTAATTGTAGTAAGCGTAGCAGTAGTTGTAGTAGTACTAGTTGCAATAGCAGCGGTAGTTGTTGTAGGAGCGGCAGTAGTAGCCGTACTAGTAGTAGCAGCAGAAGTTTCCGCAACTATAGTAGTAGTAGTATTTGCATGAGTAGTAGTAGTAGTAGTAGGAATACTTATTGTACTAGTAGTAGTGGGGGGTGGTACCAGTAGTAGAAGGAGTAGTAGTAGTAGTAAAAGTTGTAGTAGCAGTAACAGCAGTAGTAGTAGTCGTAGTTATTCTAGTAGTAGCGGCAGGAGTAATGGTACTACTTGTTGCAGTAGCAGTATTAGAAATAATAGTAGTAGTAGTAGCAGTAGTAGTAGTAATAGTAGCAGCAGTAGTAGCAGTAGAAGTTATAGTAATAGTAGTTGTAGCAGCAGTAGTAGCCCTTGAAGCAGTAGTTGTTGCAGTAGTAGTTGCAGTAATAGCGGAAGTTATGGTAGTAGTACCAATAGTAGTAGTAGTAGCAGTAGTAGCAGTAGTGGTAGTTGTAGTAGTAGTAATAGGAGTAGCAGCAGTTGCAGTAGCAATCATAGCATTAGTTGGAGTGGTAGCAGTGGGAGCTGTAGTAGCAGTAGTTGTAGAAGTAGTTGTTATGGAAGTAGTAGCAGGAGGAGTAGTAGTAGTAGGAGTTGAAGTAGTAGTAGAAGTAGTACTAGTAGTAGTAGTAGTAGCAGTAGCAGTAGTAAGACGAGAAATAGTAGAAGTAGCAGTAGTTGTAGCTGTAGTAGCAGTAGTAATAGCCGCAACAGCAGTAGTAATAGTAGTAGTCGCAGTAAGAAGAGTAGTTGCAGTAGTAGTAGCAATAGTAGTTGTAGGAGAAGTTGCGGTAGTAGTAGTCAGTAGTAGTGGTAGTCGCTACCATTGGAGGAGGAGCAGTAGTAGCAGTAGCAACAGCAGCAGCAGTAGCAATAGTAGTCGTAGTAGTAGTAGTAGTAATAGTAGTAGTGTTATTTTTCATAGTAGTAGTAGCAATAGTGTTGGTAATAGTAGTAGTTGCTATAGAAATAGTAGGAGCAGTAGTGACATAAGCTATAGTAGGGGTAGTAGTAGCAGTACTTGTAACAGTTGCAGCAATAGCTGACGTAGCAGTAGTGGTAGTAATAGTAGTAGTAGTAGAAGTAGTTGTAGTAGCAGTAGTAGCAGTAGTTGTAGTAGGAGCAGTAGTAGCAAAAGTAGTTGTAGTAGTCGCAAAAGTAGCTGTAGTAGTCGCAAAAGTAGTAGTAGTAGTAGTAGAAGAAGAAGTAATAGTAGCAGTAGAAGTAGTAGTAGTAGTAGAATTAGCAGTAGTAGTAGTAGCAATAGTAATAGTTGTAGCAGTACGAGAAGCAATAGTACGTGTAGCAGTAGTACTAGTAGTAGTAGCTGTAGTAGTACAAGCAAGAGTTGTGGTGGTAGTAGTAGTAGTTGAAGTAGCAGTGGCAGCAGTAGCAATAGTAGTAGTAGTTGTTGTTGTCGGGGTAGTAGTAGGGGTTGTAGTTGTAGTAGTAGCAGCAGTTGTAGTATTGTAGTAGTAGCAGTTGTAGGAGTAGTCGGAGCAGTTGTACTAGCTTTTGTTGTAGTAGGATTAGCAGTAGTAGTAGTTGTAGTAGTATTAGCAGTAATAGTGGTAGGAGTAGGAGTAGTAATAGCAATAGTAGGAGTAGTAGCAGTCGTAGTACAAGTAGTGGTAGTATTAGTAGTAACAGTAGTAGTACTAGTGCTTGTAACTATTATTGTAGTAGTAATAGAAGTAGTAGTAGGAGGAGTAGTGGTAATAATAGTAGTAGTACTACTAGTAGAAGTAAGAGTAGTAGTAGCAGTAGGAGTTGGAGTAGGAGTAGTAGTAGGTGGAGTTGTAGTAGTAGTAGTACAAGTAGTAGCAGGAGTAGTAATAGTAGTAGTTGTAGTATTGGTGGTTGCACTAACAGTAGTGGTATTAGTAGTAATAGTAGTAGTCGTTGTTGTAGTAGCAATAGTAATAATAGTAGTAGTAGTAGTAGTAGTAGGCGTAGTATTAGAAGTATTAGGAGTAGGAATAGTGGGAGTAGGAGTAGGTGTAGCAGTGGTATGAGTAGGAGTAGGAGTAGGAGAAAGAGTAGTAGCAGAAATAGTAGTATTAACCGTAATAATATTAGTAGTAGTAGTAATAGTAGTATTATGAATAGTAGGAGAAGGAGGAGTAGCAATAGGACTAGTAGTAGTTTTGAGTAGTGGCAGTCGCAGTAGTAGTAGTCGTAGTAGCAGTAGGAATTGGAGTAGGAGTAGTAGTAGGAGGAGTTGTAGCTGTAGTAGTAGTAGTATTAGTAATAGAAGTAGTAGTAGTAGTACTAGTAGTAGTACTAGTAGTAGTACTAGTAGTAGTAGTAGTAGTAGTGCTAGTAGTAGTAGTAGTAGTTGTTGTTGTTGTTGTTGTTGTTGTTGTTGTCGTTGTTGTTGTAGTCGCAGCAGTAGTAGCAATAGCAAAAGCAGTAGTAGTAGTAGTGTTAGTAGTAGTAGTAGTAGTAGCAGTAGGGGTAGTAGTGGTAGTAGTAGTAATAGTAGTATGACTGATTATAGGATTAGTCGTAGGCGTAGTAGTAGTTGGAGTAGGGGTACCCGTAGTAGTTTTTGGAGTAGGAGTAGTAGTTGGAGTTGGAATAGGAGTAGAAGTAGTAGTTGTGGTACTCATAAAAGTAGTTGTAGTTGTTGTAGTAGTACTAGTGGCAGGAGCAGTAGCAGTAGTGGTGGTAGTAGTAGCAGTAGTTGGAGTAGCAGCAGCAGTAGTAGTAGCAACAGTCGAAGTATTAGTTGTTGTAGAAGGAGTAGTAGCAATAGTAGTAGTCGTAGTAATAGTAGTACTACTAGTAGTAGTTGAAGTAGTAGCAGAAGTAGTATTAATAATAAAAGTAGTGGCAGTAATAGTAGTAGGAGTAGTAGTTGGAGTATGTATGGTAGTTGTGGTAATAGTATTAGCGGTGGTAGTTGTTGTAGTAGAAGTAATAGTAGTAGTATTAGTAGTAAAAGTAGTAGTAGAAATAATAGTAGTAGTAGTAGTAGTAGTAGTAGTAGTAGTAGTAGTAGTAGTAGTAGTAGTAGCAGCAGCAGTAGTCGTATTAGCCGCAGCAACAGTAGTAGTAGTAATAGTAGTAGCGTTAGAAGTAATAATATGAGTGGTAGTAGTAATTGTAGAAGTCACAGTAGTAGTAATAGTAGTAGTAGTAGTAGTAGTAATAGTAGTAGTAGTAGTAGTAGTAGAGGTAGTACTAGTAGTTGTACCAGTAGAAGTAGTGGTAGTATTGGTAGTAGTAGTAGTAGTAAGCGTTGGAGCAACAGTAGTAGTAGTAGGAGGAGGAGGAGTAGTAGTGGTTGTAGTAATAGCAGCAGATGGAGTAGGAGTATTAGTAGTAGTAGTAGTAGTAGTAGTAGTAGTTGTAGTACCTGTAGAAGTAGTAGTAGTAGTATTGGTAGTAGTAGTAGTAGTAGTAGTAGTAGGAGTTGGAGTAAAAGCAATAGTTGAAGTAGTAGAAGTAGCAGTAGTTGTTGTAGTAGCAACAGTACAAGGAGTCGAAGTATTAGTAGCAGTAGTTGGAGTAGGAGTAGTAGTAGTAGTAGCACGAGTAGTAGTAGTGGGAGCAGTAGTAGAAGTAGTTGTAGTACTTGTAGCAGCAGCTGCAGCGGTAGCAGTTGCAGCAGCAGTATTAGTAGTAGTGGTAGGACTAGTAGTTGCAGTAGTGGTAGTTGTTATTGTTGTTGTTGTTGTTGTTGTAACATTTGTAGCAGTTGTGGTTATAGTAGTAGTAGTTGTTGTAGTACTAGAAGTAGGAGTAGTAGTAGCAGTAGTGGTTGAAGTAGTAGCAGTATTAGGTGCACAAGTAGCAGTAGAAGTTGAAGGAGCAGTAGTAGCATTAGTAGTAGTGGTAGTAGAGTAGTAGTAATAGGAGTAGAAGTGGTAGTAGCAGTAGTAGTAGCAATAGTAGCAACAGAAGTAATTGTAGTGGTAGTAGTAGTCGTAGTAGAAGTCGTAGTAGTAGTAGTAGTAGCGAAAATAGTAGTAGTTGGAATAGTAGTAGTAGTACTAGTAGTCGTAATAATATTTGTAGTAGCAGTGGTAGCGGCAGCAGAAACAAAAGCAGCAGCAGTAGTAGCAGTAGTAGTAGGAATAGTAGCAGTAGTTAGAATAGTAGTATTAGCAATAGTCGCAGAAGTAGCAGTTAGAGTACGAGTTTTAGGATTACAAGTAGTAGTAGTAGTAGAAGTAGGAGTAGCCGTATCAGTAGGAGTAGCTATACTAGTAGTAATAGTAATAGTATTAGTAGTACTAATAGCAGAAGTAGTAGTAGTAGTTGCAGTAGTAGCAGTTTGAGTGGGTATAGTAGTAGGAATAGTAGTAGTTGAAATAGTGGTAGTAGTAATAGTAATAGTAGTAGTTGTAGTAGCCATAGTAGTAGCAGCAGTAGTCATAATTGGAGTAGTAGTTATTGGAGTAAGGGTAGTAGTTGAAGTATGGGTACTAGTAGTAACAGGAGTTAGAGTAGGAGTAGTAGAAGTAGTGGTAGTAGTAGTAATAGTAGCAGTAGCAGATGGAGTAGTAGTCGAAATAGTAGTAGTAGCAACAATAATTGTTGTTGTTTTAGTAATAAAAGTAGGAGTAGTGGTTGTAATTGGAGTAGTAGTAGCAATAGTAGTTGCGAAAAGAGTTGTAGTTGTAGTAGTAGTAGCAGTAGTAGTGGTAATAGTACTAGTTGGTGTAGTAGTTGTAGTAGAAGTAAAAGCTATAGTAGTAGTAGCAGTAGCAGTAGAAGTAATAGTTGTAATTGTAGTTGTAGTAGCAGCAGCAGTAGCAGTAATAGTAGTATTAGTAGTAGTAGTTGTTGCAGAAACAGCAGTAACAGCAGTAGTAGTAATTTAGCATTAGTAGTTATAGTAGTAGTAGTAGTACGAGTTGGAGGAGGAGGAGGAGTAGTAGTTGTAGTAGTAGTACAAGTAATAGTTGTCGGAGTAGCAGTAGTAGCAGTAGTAGGAGTAGGAGCAAGAGTAGTAGTAGTTGTAGTAGTAGTAGTAGTAATAGGAGTAATAGTCGTAAAAATAATTGTAATTGTATTGGTATTAGTAGTAGAAGTAGTAGTAATAGTAAAGTAGTATTAGTATTCATATTAGTAGTAGTAGTAGTAGTAGTATTAGTAGTAGTAATGGTAGTAGTAGTAAGACTATTAGTACTAAGACTTGTAGTAGTAGTAGTAGCAGGAGAAGGAGGAGGAGTAGCAGTAGAAGTAGCAACAACAGTAGTAGAAGTTGTAGCAGCAGTTGCAACAACAGTAGGATTTGGAGTAGCTATAGTAGGTGCAGGAGTATTTGTAGTAGCAGCAGGAGTAGGAATAGGTGTAGAAGTAGTAATAATAGTCGCAGTAGTAGTAGAAGTGGTCGTATTAGTAGTAGGAATAGGACAAGTGGTAGTAGTAGTAGTAGTTACACAAGTAGGAGTAGGGAAGTGGCAGTAATTCAGCTGTCGGTGCTAATACTAATACTACTACTGCTACGACTTCTACTACTAGAACCACTACTACTGCTGCTACTGCTGCTTCCGCGATTGCTACTACTTCCACTACTACTGCTCCTACTGCTATTACAACCACGACTACTGCTTCTATTGCTGCTACTACTACTGCAACAATTGCTACTGCTGCTACTGCCACTTCTATTACTTCTACAAGTGCTACTACTGCTACTACTACTACTTCTACTAGTTCTATTACTACTACTACTTTTACTGCTGCTTATATAGCTACTGCTACTACTACTAATATCACTATTACTATAATTGCTAATACTAGTAATACTACTACTACTTTTACAACAACAATAACAACCACTACTACTGCATCTCCTTCTACTATTATTGTTGTTACTGGTACAACTGCTACAACAACTGCTACTGCTACTACTGCTACTACTACTACTATTACTCCTTCTACTACTACTACTACTACTCCTCCTCCTACCACTACTACTATCACTACTACAGCTACCACTACTCACCAACTACAACTCCTAATAGTACTACTACTGCTTCTACTACTAATAATGCTACTATGACTCCTACTCCTACTCCAAGTTCTACTACTACTACTACAATTACAACTCCTACAACTACTACAACTAGTACTACGACTGCGACTACTTTTAATACTAGTATTAGTACTACTACTACTTCTACTACTACAACAACAACTACTCCTATAGCTACTGCTATTCCTACTACAACAACTACTCCTAACACTACAACTACACCTACTACTACTGCTGTCGCTGCTGCTACTACTACTACTACTACTACTACTACTATTACAAGTACTGCTACTGCTACAACTACTGCATCAACCACTACTCCAACAACTACACCGCCAACTACTACTCCTACTATAACTCCTACTAATACGACTACTACTACAACTAATACCACCACTACTACTACTACTGCTGCTGCTGCTGCTGCTGTTGTTGTTGCTACTACAACTACTACTACTACTATTGTTTGTACTACTAATGCAACTGCTACTACTACTACTACAATAACAACTACTGCTACTACTACTACAAGTACTAGTAGTAGTACTACCGCTACTATTTCTTCTGATACTATTACTCCTACTACTACTAATAATAATACTTTTACTACGACTACTACCATTATTACTACTACTACAACTACTACTACTAGTACGACAGGTACTACTACTACTTCTACTCCTACACCAACTGCCACAACCACTCCTACTGCTAGTATGACTGCTACTGTTACAAATACCACTAACACTGCAACTACTACTATGATTACTAGTAATATTACTCCTACTATTACTACTACTACTGCAGCTGCGACTCCTATTACTGCTACTACTACTACTACTTCTACTATTAATATTATTACTACTACAACTATTGCTGCTATTAATACTACTACTACTACTACTCCTACTAGTATTACTACACCTACTAACATTACTACTACTACTACTCCTCCTACTACTACTACTCCTACTCCTACACCGACTGCCACTACTACACCTACTCCTACTACTGCTACTGCTACTAATACTACTACTAATCCTAATACTCCAACTACTACTGCTACTAGTACTACTATTATTACTACTACTACTACTACTCCTACTACTACAACTACTACTCCTAACACTCCTACTGCTGCTACTACTGCTGCTACTGTTATTACGACTACTACTACTGCTGCTGTAAATACTACTATTAGTACTACTGCTTCTCCTACTACTACAATTACTACTACTAACACTACTACTACTAATACTACTACTACTACTTCTACTACTACTTCTTCTTCTGCTGCTACTACTACTACTACTACAATTACAGCTCCTACTGCTACTACTAATAGTCTACTACTTTGACTTCTAATGCTACTGCTACTACTCCAACTCCAAGTATGACTATTGCTCCTACAAATACTACCGCTACGACTACGACTACTACCCCTCCTAATACTATTCCAATTCCGGCTACTACTACTACTATTACTACTACTACTACTACACTATGCTACTACTACTCCAACAATTGCTACTAAAACTACCACTACTACTACTACTAACACTACTGTTACTACTTCCGCTACTATTGCTGCTGCAACTGCTACTAGTATTAGTACTACTACTACTACTACTAATACTACTATCCCTACCACTACTACTACAACAACAACAACAACAACTACTCCTATTTCTATGACTATTACTACTACTGCTACTACTATTACTACTACTACTACTAATACTACCACAGCTACTACTAAGACTACTGCTACATTACTACTAGTAAAACTGCTACAACTGCTACTCCTTCGACTATTGCTACTACTACTACTACTACTTTGAATGCTACTACTACTATTATTTCTACTATAGCTGCTACTGCTACTATTGCTACTACAACAACAACTACTACTACTACGACTACTAATACTATTATCACTACTACTACTACTATTACTACCACTATTATTACTAGTACTAGTACTAATACTACTACTGTTATTACTACTACAACTACTACTAAGACAAGTACTACATTACTACTAGTACAACTACTACTTCTACTCCTTCACTATTGCTACTACTACTACTACTATGAATACTAGTACTATAACTACTGTTATAGCTGCTGCTACTGCTACTACTACTGCTACTACAACTATTCCCACTCCTACTCCTACTTTTGCGGCTACTACTACTCCTTTTACTACTACTACTACAGCAATACGACTCCTACTCCAACTCCAATTGCTACTACAACTCCTACTACTACCACTGCTCCAACTCCAACTACTACTACTCCTATTACTACTCCTACTCCAACTCCTCCTACAACTATTGCTACTATTATTACTACTACTGCTGCCGCTACTACTACTACTACTATAACAACACCAACTACACCTACTACTATAACAGCAACAAAAACTACTACTACTAGTACTACTACCACTAGTACGAGTTATACTACTACTACAGCTGCTGATGCTACTACTACTATGACTTCTACTACTACTTCTACGACTTCTACTACTACTCCTACTGCTACTACTGCTATTGCTACTACAACAACTACTACTCCTACTACTACTACTGCGACCTTTACTACTACTATTAAAACTACTAATGTTATTACTACTACTAATGCTCCTACCATAAAGACTACACCTACCTCAACTACCACCACTACAACAACACCTATGTCTACTCTGACAACGACAACATCAACAACTACTACTCCTACTACCGTGACTTCTATTCCTACTACTAATACAACTACAACCTCTACGACTACTATTACTGCTACTACAATTGCTGCTACTGTTGTTCCTACCACTACTACTAATACTACTATTTCTACTACTACTACTACTACTACTACTACTACTACTACTACTATTACTACTACTACTACTACTACTGCTAGTGTAATTGCTACTGCTGCTACTCCTAGTACGAGTAATACTACTACTAACACTAACACTACTGCTACTACTACTACTAATACTACTACTGCTGCTACTACTACTACTACTAATACTACTACTACCACTTCTACTCCTACTACTGTTAGTACTACTGCTACTTCTACTGCTGCCACTACTGCCACTACTACTACAACTATGACTATTACAATAACTACTACTGATACTACTGCCACTGTGGCAACTACTTGTACTACTACTGTAACTACCACTACTACTCCTCTTCCTCCTCCTACTACTACTATCACTACAATTATTGCTACTAATACTACTACTACTGCTACTACTACAACTACAACTACTACCACTACCACGACTACTACTACAACTTCTACTACTACTACGACCTCTACTACTACTACTTTTGCTACAACCACAACTATGATTACTACCACTACTACTACTACTACTACTACTACAATTGCTGCTGCTACTACAACTATTATTACTACCAATGCCACTACTACTGCTACTACTACTACTACTACTACTACTATTGCTGCTTCTGCTACTGCTACCAATGCTGCTATAGCTGCTATTGCTTCTACCATTTCTACTACTATTACTCCTACTACTGCTATACAACTACTTCTACTACTTCTACTTCTTCTTCTACTACTACTACTACTTTGAATTCTCCTACAACGACTGCCATTATGACTACTGCTACTACTACTACTACTACTACTCTGTTACTGCTGCTGCTACTTCTACTTTCGCTACAACTATTGCTGGTGTTACTGCTAATGCTACTAATACTTCTACTACAACAATAACTGCTGCTACTACTACTACTTCAACTTTATTACTACAACTGCTACTGCTACTTGTACTACTGTCGCAACTATTACTACTACTGCTACTGCTACTACTACTACTATTACAACAACTTCTACAACTGCTACTACTACTACAACGGGTACTACTATTGTTGCCGCCGCTATTACTACTGTTTCTACTGCTGCTGCTGCTGCTGCTCCTACCGCAGCTGCTGCTTTTTGTACTACTAATACTACTACTACTATTTCTACTACTTCTGCCACAAATGCTACTTCTACTCCTACAACTACTATTACTGCTTCTACTACGGCTTCTACGATTATTACAACTATATCTACTACTATATTAACAATTACTAATATTATTGTTGTTGCCACTGCTACTACTACTATTATAACTATTACTACTATTACTACAACTATTATTATAACTAATATGGCTACGAATGCCACTGCTTCTACTCCCACTGCTACTACTACTACTCCTATTGCTACTATGCTACTATGGCTACTACTACTACAACTACTACAACAACAACTTCTCCTACGAGAATTGCTACTACAACTTCTCCTACTATTGATTTTACTTCTAATAGTACTGCTACTACAGCTACTGCTGCTGCTGCTGCTACTACTTCTACTATTGATATTGTAGTGCCGCTCTTACTGCTAATGCTACTACTTCAACTGCTATTACTACAAATGCTACTCCTCCTAGTACTACTGCCGCAACTACTACTAGCACTACTACTTCTACAACTGCTACTACTGCTACAATGAGTACTACTACTACTGCTTCTACCGCTGTTACTACTACTACTACTGCTACTGCTCCTACTGCTACTGCTGCTATTGATACTACTACTAGTACTACTTCTAGTACTGCTACTTCTACTCCTACAACTACTACTACTACTTCTATTACAGCTTCTGCGACAATTACTACTACTGCTAATACTATTACAACAACTACTACTACAATAACTACTAATATTATTGCTACTACTACTATTACTACTACTACTAGTACTACTAGTACTACTACTGATGACGTTGCTACAGCTACTACTACTACTACTACTCCAGCTACTACCACTATTGCAACTGCTATATATCCAACTACTAGTTATGCTATTACTACTGGCAATTCTACTTCTGCTACTATTATTGCAATGACTACAGTACAACTACTGCTACTATTACTAGCACAACTAATGGTACTGCTATAGCTGCAGCTGCTGCTGCTACTACTAATGCAACTACTACGGTAATACTACTCCTGCTACTACTATTGCTACTAATATTGCTTCTAGTACTGCTACTATTACTAATACTACTACTATTGCTACTAATATTGCTTCTTCTTCTACTACTACTACTACTGTAGCTATTGGTACTACTACTACTATTACTGTAGCTACTGGTACTACTACTACTACTACTTCTGCTGCTGTTACCACTACTACAATTGCAAGTACTATTGTGATACTAGTCTTGCTACTGCGGCTACTACTACTACTACTATTGCTACTAATGCTGCTTTTACTACTACTACTATTACTAGTACTAATAATATTGCTACTAATAGTACTTCTACTGCTGCTGCTACTACTCCTGCTGCTACTACTACTACTTCTACTACTACTACTACCACCACCACCACCACCACCACCACCATTACTGCTACTGCTACTACAGCTGCGGCTGCTATTGCTGTGGTTGCTACTGTTGCTTCTGCCGCTACTACCACTACTATACCTACTTCTTCTCCTTCTACTATACCTACTGCTACAACTGATACAACTACTACTACTACTACACCTTTAGCTGGTACTACCACTTCTCTTGCTACTAGTACTACTACTTCTCTAGCTGCAACTACTACTACAACAACTATTGGAACTACTACTAATGCTACTTCTACAACTACCACTTCCACTACAACAACTACTGCTATTACTACTACCGGTGCTATTTTTTCTACTACTACTATTAGCGCTTCTAGTACTCCTACTACTATGATGTCTACTACTACTAGCACCACTGCTACTATTACTACTACTACTACTACAACTACTACCCCACTCCAAATCCTGCTCCACCTACCACTCCTAAATCTACTACTACTAATACTGCTACTACTTCTATAACTAGTACTACTACCACGACTAATACTACTCCTACACCGATTGCCACTACTACTCCTACCAATACTATGACTACTACTGCTTCTAATACTTCAACTGATCCTAATACTCCGACTACAACCGATACTACTACTACTACTGTTGTTGCTACTGCTACTATTACTACTACTACTACGATTACAACTACTATTAATACTACTACTACTATACCTGCTACTGCTATTCCTACTCTAACACCGACTGCTATTACTATTCCCTATTACTGCTACTACTACTAATACTACAACTAATCATAACTCCTACGACTACTGCTACTACTACTAATACTACAACTAATCATAACTCCTACGACTACTGCGACAACTACTACTTTTACTACTACCACTACTCATACTATTACTACTACTCCTAACACTCCTACTACTACTGTTGCTGCTGCTGTTACTATCACTAGTACTACTACTACTAATACTACTACTCCTACTAATACTACTACTGTTGTTGATACTAATACTACTACTACGACTATTACTATTAGCAGTAGTACTACTACTACTACTGCTACAAGTACAACAACAACTACTACTACTACTGCTATTGTTTCTGCTACTATTTCTATTACTACTACTACTACAACTACTATTACTACTATTACTACTACTACTACAGTTATTAATACTATTACCATTACTATTATTACTACTCCTTCTACTACTACTATTATTAGTACTATTACCATTACTACTATTACTATTACTATTACTACTACTACTACTACTACTACAACAACAACAACAACTACTACTACTACTACTACTTGTACAACAACTACTACTATGGCTATTACTACTGCTAATGTTGCTGTTGCTACTACTACTAATACTACTATAGTTGATACTACTACTACAACTATTACTACAACCACTACTAGTACTTGTACTACTAGCACTACTACTTCGACAACTAGTATAATTGCCGCTACCACTACTCTCACTACGGGTACTACTACTCCTAACACTGACACTACTACTGCTGCAACTACTACTACCACCACAACAACAACAACAACTACTACTACTACTACGATTCCTACTCCTACACTGACTGCCTCTACAACTACTACTACTACAACAACAACAACAATAACTACTACTACTACTACTCCTCCTACTACCACTTCTGCTGCTGATACTACTACTCTTGCTATCGCTACTACTACTACAGCTACCAATATAGCTAGTACTACTACTCCTACTATTGCTAGTCTTCTACTACAACTTTTAATGCTACTACTACTCCTACTCCAACTCCAACTGTGGCTACTACTCCTACTAGTACTACCACAACCACGACAACTACTACTACTGCTACTACCACTACCACTACTACTTCTATCACAACAACAACAACTACTACTACAATAACTACTACTACTATTAATACGACTACTCTGCTACTACTGCTTCTACTACAACTACTACTAGTAACACTACTATTTGTACTGCTGCTGATACTGCTATTATTACTACTACTACCCCTGCTACTGCTACTACTACTACTATTCCAGCTCATACTCCTACTACTACTATTATGAATACAACTACTATAACTATTTCGACACCTACTCCTACTACTACTACTACTACTACAACAGCTATTACTACTGCTACTACATCCCAATACTACAACAACAACAACAACTACTACTACTACTACTACTACTATGAATACAACTACTATTACTATTCCGACACCTACTCCTTCTACTACTACTACAACTACAGCAGCTATTACTACTACTACTACTACTACTACTCCTACTCCGACACCGACTGCCACTACTACTACAACTACTACTAATATTATGAGTAATCATAATACAGCTACTGCTACTACTTCTACTACTACTGCTACTACTGCTGCTACTAATACTACATTGCAATACTACTACTACTACTACTATTACTATGACGACAACAACAACAACAAGTACTACTAAAGCTACTAATGCCGCGGCTTCTACTACTACTACTACCATTATGACTTCTACTATTATAGTTGCTGCTGCTGCTGCTCCTACCGCTACTACTACAACTACAACTATTACTACTCCTACTGCTACTATTACTACAACTATTACTACTTCTACTACAACTATTACTACTCCAACTCCAACATCGACTACCATAACTACTAGTACTAATGTTGCTACTATTTCTACTAATACTACTACTAATCATAATACTCCTATTGGTACATCTACTGCTACTACTCCTATAACTACTACTACTCCTAACACTCCTACTGCTACTACTACTCCTAACACTCCTAGTACTACTACTAGTACTGTTGCTACTGCTTTTACTACTAGTACTATGGCCAATACTACTACAACCACAAATACTACTATTGCTATTAATACTACTACTACTACTACAACAACAACAACAACTATTACTATTACTACTACTACCACAAGCACTATTGCTACTAATATCACTCCTACTTCTGCTACTCCTAACACTCCTACTACTACTACTACAATTGCTGTTGCTATTACTACTACTACTACTGCTAATACTATACTCCTACTAATACTACTACGACTGCTGCAACTATTGCGATTACTACTACTACTACTACTACTAGTCCTACTACTACTGCTACTACTACTACTACACGTACAACAACTACTACTGTGACTACTACTGCTGTAGCTACTACTACTACTACTGCTACTGCTACTATTGCTGTTAATACTACTTCCACTACTACCACAACTATTACTATAACTACTACTACTACTACTATTGCTGCTACTGCTACTACTACTACTACTTGTACAACAACTACTACTGCAGCTACCACTACAGCTAATGTTGCTGCTATTACTACTACACTGCTGCTACTACTGCTGCTACTATTGCTACTATTCCTACAACTACTACTGCTTCTACTACAACTACTATTGCTATTAATATTAGTATCACTACTACTACTACAGTTATTACTATTGCTACTACTACTACTACCGCTGCTGCTGCTACTGCTACTACTACTACTATTATTATTTCTTGTACAACAACTACTACTACAGCTACCGCTACAGCTAATGTTGCTGCTGTTACTACTACTATTGCCGCTACAACTTCTGCTACTACTATTACTACTATTACTACTACTACTACTACTAGTACTACAACTACTACTACATCAACTACTAGGACAATTGCTGCTGCTACTACTCTTACTACGAGTACTACTACTACCAAGACTAACACTACTACTACTACTTCCACCTCCACTACTACTACTACAACAACAACAACTACTACTACTAGTCCTACTCCAACACCAACTACCTCTACTACTACTACTACTAGTGCTGCTACTACTAATGCTACTCGTAATCCTAATTCTCATACCAGTACTACTACTCCTAACACTCCTAGTACTACTACTAATGTTGCTGCTGCTACTATTCTTACTACTACTACTACTAATACTACTACTGCTATCAACACTACTACTACTACTATGACTACTACTACTACTCCAACTGCTGCAACTACTGCAACTGCTACCACTACAGCCACTAGTACTACTCCTACTAATGCTAGTCTTCTAGTGCCACTTCTAATCCTACTACTACAGCTACTTCAACTCCAACTGCGGCTACTGCTCCAACTACTACTACTATATCTACTACTACTACTACTTCTTCTTCTTCTTCTTCTTCTACTACTACTACTATAATTTGTACTACTACTACAACAACAACTACTACCACTACTATTACTACTACTACATTGCTACTACTACTCCTGCTACTACTATGACTACTACTACTACAAATAGTAACACAACTATTAGTACGGTTGAGCTATTATTGTTCCTGCTACTACTACTACTACCAGTACTACTACTACTACTAATACTACTATTTCTACAACTACTGCTACTGCTACTCCTACGACTACTATTACTACTATTCCAACTCCTACCCCAACTAGTACAACTACTACTGTTCCTACTCCTACTCCTACTAATACCACTTCTCCTACTACTACCACTACTACTATCAATACAAATACTACTACTACTTCTGCAGCTGCTATTGCAACTACTGATGCTGCAACTACTGCTTCTGCTACTACTGCTACTACTACTATTACTATGACTACTACTTCTACTACCACCACTACAACAACTCATACAACTACTCCGATAACAACAACATCAACTACTACTACCGTGACTTCTACTGCTACTACTATTACTACTACGACTTCTACTACTACTATTACTACTACTACAATTGCTACTGCTACTGCACCTACCACTACTACTACTAGTACTACTATTCTACTGCTACTACTATTACTACTATTACTACTATTACTTCTACTACTAGTATAATTGCTACTACTACTACTCCTACTACGGGCAATACTAATGCTAACACTTACACTACTACTACTACTATTGCTAATACTACTACTACCACTTATACTCCGACAGCAACTACTACTACTACTTGTTCTACTACTGTTGCTGCTGCTGCAACTTCTACGACTACAATTATTACTATTACTACTACTCCTGCTACTACTACAACTATGACTATTACAACAACTGCTACTAATACTATTGGCACTGTGGCAACTACTTGTACTACTACTATAACTACTACTACTCCTCCTCCTCCACCTACTACTACTACTACTATTATTATTACTACTGCTGCTGCTACCAATACTACAACTACTGCTACTGCTACGACTACTACTACTACAACTACCAAGACTACTACTACAACTGGTACTATTCCTACGACCACAACTACTACTAGAACGATGATTACTACCACTACTCCAGCTACTACTACAACCACTACTACAACTACTACTATCGCTACTGCTACTACAACTATTACTATTACTAATACCACTACTACTACTACTGATACTGCTGCTACCAAAGCTGCTTCTGCTACTATTGCTTCTACCATTGCTACTACTATTTCTCCTACTACTACTATAAAACTACTTCTACTACTACTACTTCTACTACCCCTACTACTACTACTTCAACTTCTGCTACAACCACTGCTACTATGAATACTGCTGCTATTTCTACTTCTACTATTACTACAACTATTGATGCGCTTACAACTAATGCTACTATTACTTCTACTACAATAATAACAACTGCTACTACTACTACTTTTGCTTCATTACTACAACTGCTACTACTACTTATACTACTGCCGCAACTATTACTACTACTACTACAACTTCTATAGCTGCTACTACTGCTACAACGGGCACTACTACTCCTGCTACCGCTATTACTACTACTGCTGCTACTGCGCTTGTTGCTGCTCCAACAGCAACTACTGCTATTTGTACTACTACTACTACTACTACTTCTACTACTGCTACTTCTGCTACTAATGCTACTTCTACAACTACTATTACTACTTCCACTATGGCTTCTGCGACTATTACAACTACGTCTACTACTATTATAATAATTACTAATATTATTACTACCACTACTATAACTAATACTACAATTACAACTACTACTACTACTACACCACTAGTACAACTACTACTACTTGGGTTACCACAACTCCTAGAAATACTACTATTACAACGACTAATACTATTAGCCCTGCAACTACCACTACTACTACTACTACTACTACTACAACTACCACTACTCGTACTACTACTGGTACTACTACGAATATTACTCGTACTCTTATGACTACTACTACTCCTCCTTCTGCTACTACTATGACTATTACTACTACTACTACAATTAATCCAAATTCTCGTACTACAACTACTAATACTGCGAGTACTACTATACTACTACTCTACTACTTTGCTTCAACTACTACTAATACAACTGTTACTACTACTACTACAACAACTACTAATACTAACACTACTATTACTACTACTACTACAGCTACTACTACTACTACTACTAGTACTACTACTACTACTGCTGCTGCTGCTGCTGCTGCTGCTACTACCACTACTAGTGCAACTACTACTACAGCTACTACTACTGCTACTACTCCGACTACTGCTGCAACTGCTACTACTCCTTCTCTTACTACTACAACAACTGCTACTATTACAACTCTTATTCCTACTACTACTACTTCTTCTCCTACTACTACTCCTGCTACTACTACTATTGCTACTACTACTTTTCCAACTACTACTTCTGCTATTACTACTAGTACTTGTACTTTTGATACTACTACGACCACGACTACGACATTGCTACTGTTGCTACTATTCATGCTACTACTGTTACTACTACTACTACTACTACTACTACTACTACTACTACTACTACTACTACTAGTCCTCCTCCTACTACCACTATTACAACAACAACTACTACTACTAAAACTACTGTCGCTACTACTACGACTGCTACTACTATGACTACTACTACTGCTATTGTTACTGCTCCTATAATTATTACTGCTGCTACTACTTTGACTTTTACAACTACTACTACTGCTACAACTACTACTTGCACTACTACTACAACTACTACTACTACCACAACAACAACAACAACTACCACTAGTATTACAACTCCGGCGATTACTACTGCAACAACAACTACTACTACTATTATTATAGCTATAACTGCTTCTACTACAAGTGTTTCTTGTGCTACTACTATTACGACTAGTACACTACCACTAATTTTGTCGTTCCTACTGCTACTATAACTACTACAATTGCTGCTACTACTACTACTACTACTTCTAGTACTACAGCTACTGCTATTATTGTCGCGGCTACGACTGCTACTACTACTACTAGTACTACTACGACTACTACCACTGTTGCTACTACAAATACAGCACTACTACTTCTACTTCTACTTGTACTACTATTATTACTTCTACTATTACAGGTACTTCTACTACTTCTGCTTCTCCTCCTACTACTACTACTACAACAACAACAACTTCGACTACTACGCTGCTATTACTACTACAACTATTACTACTACTTGTACCACTACTAATAGTAGTAATAGTTATAGTAGTAGTAGTACTACTACTAGTACCACTCCTACTAATACTACTAATACTACTACTACTACAGCTACAACTACTAATACTGCTACTATCGCTTCCTCTGCTACTACAACTACTATTTCTCCTACTACTAATGCTACAACTTCTGCTACTACTACTATTATTCCTACCTCCTATTTTTGCTATAAATACTGCTACTATTTCTACTACTACTACTGCTGCTACAACTACTACTCCTAGCACTACTACTACTACTACAACTACTATTGCAGCTACTGCTTCTACAGCTGCTACTACTACTACTACCACCACCACCAATATTGCCACTATTGCTACGACTACAATCACTACTACTTCTACTGCTACTACTGCTACTACTGCTGCTGCTACTACTACTACTACTACTATTACTACTACTACCACTACTTCTACTACTGCTACTACAAGTATTCGTAGTACTACTATTGCTACTACAACGTCTACTACTGCTACTTCTACTACTATTTCTTCTTCTACTATTACTACTACTTTTGCAACTTCTGCTATGACTACTACAGCGACTACTACAACTACTACTACCGCTACTACTGTTACAATTGCTACTACTACTACTACTTCTATGACTACTACCGTGACTACTACTGCTGCTATTACTACTACTACTACCAATAGTACTACTACAACTACTGCTACTACTACTGTTGTTGCTGCTGCTACTGCTAATACTGCTACAACAACTATTGTTACTATAACTATTGCTACTACTTTAGTGCTTCTACTACAGCTGCTACTGCTGCAACCACCACAATTGCTACTACGACTAGAATTACGACTGCCAATACGGCTGCTACTACTACTACTGCTACCACTTATTCCGTTACTACTACTACTTCTGCTACTACTACTACTACTATTACTACTATTGCTTCTACTACTACAACGACTACTGCTGCTACAACTACTATTGCTACTACTACTATGGGAACTACTACTACTACTAATACTAGTACTACTGCTGCGGCTACTACTTCTCCGACTACTAATGCAACTACTACTACTAGTGCTAGTGTGACTACTACTACTGTTGCTACTACAAATACAACACTACTACTTCTACTTCTACTACTACTACAGCTTCTACTATTACAACAACTTCTACTACTTCTACTTCTCCTACTACTACTGCAGCTGCTACTACAAGTTCTATTTCTACCACTGCTACTACTATTACAACTACTACTACTAGTACTACTACTAGTACTACTACTAGTACTACTCCTACTAATACTACTAATACTATTGCTACTACGGCAACAACTACGACTACTACTACTGATACTTCTGCTACAACTACTATTACTACTACTGCTACTACTACAACTCCTGCTAGTACTACTATTACTCCTACCATTACTACCGTCACTACTACTATTACTACACCTATTTTTGCTACAAGTACGACTTCTATTTCTACGACAAGTACTACTACTACACTACTCCTCCTACTGCTACTACGACTTCTACTACTACTATGGCTACTACCGCATCTACAACTACTACCTCTACAATTGCTACTATTACTACTACTACTACAACTGGCACTCTGCTATAAGTACTGCTACTAGTACTGCTACTACTGCTACAACTATTACCACTACTACTATTGCTACTACTGCAACTACTACTGCTGCAACTGCAACAACTACTGCTACTACTACTACTTTTACTATTGGTTCAACTACTACAACTGCTGAAACTAATACTAATACTTGTTCTACAACTGTTACTGCTACTTCTACTACTACTATGATAACTGTTACTATTGCTACAACTACTACCACTACTACTAGCTCTTAGACTAATACTACTACCACTACTCCTGCTACTAAGACAACTACTTATATTACTACTACTGTTGCCACTACTACTACTATTACAGCTGCCACAACTACTGCAACTACTGCTACTACTACTAATGCGCCACTTCTACTTCTACGACTAATGCTACTAATACTACTACTACCACAACTACTACTGATACAACTGCTATTGTTGCTATTCCTGCTTCTTCTACAACAACTGCTGCTACCACGACTACTGCTACAACTACTAGTATTGTTGTTGCTGCTGCTTCTACGACTACTACTCCTACTACTTATCCTTCCACTACTACTACTATTGCCGCTGCTTCTACTACTAACACTATTTCTACTATTACTACTACTACAACTGCTGCTGCTGCTGCTCCCACTACTACTACTACTACTAATACTAATACTACTACTACTACTATAACAACTTCTACTTTTGCTATTACTACTGCTAATACAATTATTACCACCACCACTACTGCTACTACTATTGCTATTACTACTACTAGTGCTACTACTACTACTACTACTACTACTATAACAATAACAACAACAACTAATACTACTACAACTACTACTGCGGCTACCACTACTACTACTGCTCCTACTGTTGCAGCTTCTACTGCCACTACTATTACTACTAACACTACTGCTGCAACTAATACTACTATTAATGTTGCTGCAACTTTTGCGAGCACTCCTACTACCACTACTACATTTGCTACAACTAGTTCTACTGTTGCTATTGCTACTTTTGGTACCCCTACTGCTAAAACTACTACTACTGCTACTGCTACTACTACAACAACAACTACTACTATTTCTACAACTGCTGCTACTACTACAACTATTATTTCTGCGACTACTGCTACTGCAGCTACTATAGCTACTGTAGCTACTACTGCTACTACTATGGCTACTTCTGTTACTACTGCCGCTGCTTTTGCTACTACTATTACTACTTCTACTACTGCTTCTGCAACTGCTACAAGTATTACTACTGATACTACTAACTGCTACTACTACTGCGGCTATTAGTACTTCTACAACTACTACTTATACTACTATTACTATGACTACTAAAACTACTTCTCCTACTACTACGACTACTGCTTCTACTGCTGCTGCTGCTGCTAATGCTACTATGACTACTACTACTACAATATCTTCAATTGCTGCAGCTACGACAACTACTGCTATTGCTGCTGCTGCTGCTGCTACTACTATTGTTACTACTGCTACTCCTGCTACTACTGCAACTACTGCTAATACTGCTATTGCAGCTACTACTTTTACTAATACTACTGTTGTTGCTACATCTACTACTACTACTACACCAACAACTACTTCTGCTACTGCTTCCGAGGCAACTGCTAGTACTACTTCGCCGACAACTGCTACAACAACAACTACTTGAACTATTACTACTAGTACTACTATTACAATGACTACAACTACTTCTCTTGCTACTACTATTTGTACAACTACTATTATTACTACCACTAGAATAACACTACTACTACTACTACTACAACTCCTATTCATATTACTACTACTACTAAAACTACGACTACTGCTACTACTACTACTACTACTACTACTACTACTTCTAGTACTACCACTACTACTACTACAACTACTACTTCTACTCCTACTACTACTCCTACTTCTACTAGCACTACTCCTACTACTACTACTACCAATACTATGACTATTACTACTACTACTACCACCACCACCACCACCACTACAACTACTACAACAACTACCACTACCACTACTACAACCACTAAAACTACTACTACTGTCACAACAACAACAACAACTACTACTACCTCTAGAACTACTACTCCCACCACTACAACAACTACTAATATTGTTGCTATGACTACTACTATTTCTACTACTACTACTATACTACTCCTACTAATACTACTACAACTGTTACGACTACTAATAGTAGTACAACTACAACTGATGTTGTTGTTGCTGTGACTACTACTACTTCTTTTGCTGCTGTTATGATAACTACTTCTACTGTACCTGCTGCTACTTCTGCTACTACTACGACTGCTTCTACAACTACTACTATTACTGTTACTACTACAACTACTAAAACGACTACTGAGGTTGCCACTACTACTACTACTAAAACCACTGCTGAGGTTACTACTACTACTACTACTAGTACTACTACTACTACTGCAACTACTACTGAGGCTACTACTACTAGTAGTAGTAGTACTATGACTACTATTGTAACTACTACTACTACTACTACGACTACTACTACTACTGCTAATACTACTACTACTACTACTACTACCATTATCACTGCTACTACTTCTGCAACTATAACTGAGGCTACTACTACTACTACTATTGCTGCTACTATTACTACTGCTAGTACTACTGCTGTTGCTGCTACTACTACATCTACAACTTCTACTACTACCATTACTAGAACAAATACTATTGCTACTCCCACTAGTGCTATAATTATTGCTTCTACTACTGCTACTAATGCTCCTACGATTACTGCTACGGGAACAACTAGGACTACAATTGTTGCTGCTACAACTATTGCTACTACTACTGTTGCTGCTACTACAACTACCACTACTGACACTTCTTCTACTTCTACCACTAATGCTCCTAATATTACAACTACTACTAGTACTAATGCTACTACTATTGCTACCGCTGCTGCTACTACTATTGCTGTCGCTGCTGCTACTACTATTGCTGCCGCTGCTACTACTACTACTACCACCACTACTACAACTAGTACTACCACTACTGTTGATGTTGCTTCTTCTACTACTACTACTCCTACTTCTAATAACACTACCACTACTACTGCTACAACTACTATTAATGCTTCTACAACTATTACTATTTTTACTATTACTACTACTACTATTGCTACTGCTTCTGCTACTGCTACTCCTGCTATTGCTACTACTGTTACAACTACTACTACAACTGCTACTTCTACCACTAATGATGCTGCTACTACTACTAATAATACTACTGCTGCTGCTGCTACTGCTGCTATTGTTGCCATTGCTACTTCTACTACCTCTACTCCTATTAATTATCATACTACTACTACAACCTATTCTACGACTACTGCTATTACTACTGCTGCTGCTTCTACTACTAATACAATTTCTACTACTACTACTACTGCAGTTGCTACTAAGACAACTACTAAAACTACTGCTACTACAGCAACTATTACTACTACTATTACTACTACAACAACCACTACTGCTATTACTATGAGTATTACTACTAATATTTTTGCGACAACAACATCAACAAATTCTACAACTATAACTAATACTAATGCTACTACTCCTTCTACTACTACAACTGCTACAACAATAACTAATACTACTACTGCTACGACTACTACGACTACTACTAATATTACTTGTGTCGGTACTGCTGCTGCTGCTACTCATACTTCTACTACTACTAATCCTAATACTCCTGCTAGTGCTGCTACTATGACTACTACTACTGCTGCTGCTGCTGCTGCTGCTGCTGCTGCTGCTGCTGCAGCTACTACTACTACTACTACTACTACACTACTACGGCAAGTACTACTAGAATTACTGCTACTCCTACCACTACTACTATTACCACTACTAATACAACCACTAATACTACTGCCACTACTATCGCTCCTACTACAACTACTACTACTCCAACGACTTCTATTACCAATACCAATACTGCTGCTACTCATACGACTACTACCACTACCCCTACTGCTACTACTACTACTCCTACTACCAAGACTATTACTAGTACTACTACAATTACTACTGTTACAACGGTTACAACTGCTAATACTCATACTACTATCTACTACTTCTACTACCACTACTGCTACTACTATTGTTACTACTACAGCTACTACTACTGTACTACTACTACTTGTACTACTATTGCAATTACTACTACTATTACGACTACTACTACTACTCCTACTATGCCTACTACTACTACAACTAATACTACTACTACTTCTATTACTACAGCTGCTACTACTACTACGATTATTACTACAACTACTAATATTAGTACTACTACTACTACTACTACTACTTCTACTACTACAACAACAACTCCTACTACGACTACTCTTGCTACTACAACTACTATGACTATTACAAATGCTACTACTTCTACTATTGCCACTACGATAACTACTAATACTACTACTGCAAATATTACTATAACAACAACTACTACTACTCCTACTACTACTACTACTACTACTACTACTATTGCTAGTACTACGGATACCAATACTACTACTACTACTAATACTACTCCTACTACTCCTACTACTGTTGTTGCAGCTAATACTACAATCACTACTACTTTGACAAATGCTACTACTGCTACAATAGGTACTACTACTACTCCCGCAGCTGCTGCTACCACTAGTACTACTTCTACAACTATTGTTACGTCTAGTACTACTGCTACTGCTGCTTGAGCTGCTACTACTACTACTGTTATTACTACTGCTGCTGCTGCTACTTCTGCTACTACTGCTGCAGTAGCAACTACGACTACTACAACTACTACCGCTGCAACTACTGCTACTACTGCTGATACTACTATTGCAACAACAACAACTACTACTACTACAATTACTACTACTACTACTACGACTACTACTACTACTACTATTGCTGCTAATGGTTCCACGACAACGGGTACTACTACTACTACAATTGCTACTACTTATACTACTACAACAACGACTACTACTACTACCGCTACTGCTGCTGTTGTTGCTACTACTACTACCACCACTACCACTACTACTACTACCACCACCACCATTACTACTACTTCTACTACTACTGCTACAACTACAGTGACTACTAGTACTACTTCTACAACTAATACTACTGCTACTACTGTTAATGGTAGTACTACTTCTACTACTACTGCTACAACTACAGTGACTACTAGTACTACCACAACAACTATTACTACTACTAATGGTAGTACTACTACTACAACTGATGTTGTTGTTGTTGCTGCTACTACTACTACTATTTCTACTACTGCTACTACAACACTTCTACTGCTGCTGCTGCTACTCCTACTACTACTACTTCACTGCTCCTACTACAACTTGTACAACTACTACTTTTGTTGTTACTACAACAACTAATACTACAACTATTGAGGCTACCAGTACTAGTACTACTAGTACTAGTAGTACTACTACAACTACTATTACTACTACTGAAGGTACTACTACAACTACTACTAGTACGACTACTACTGCTACTACTTCCACTACTACTACTACTATTACTACTACTGAAGCTACTACTATAACTACTACTAGTACAACAACAACTACTACTACTACTATTACAACTAGTACTCCTACTATTACTGCTGCTACTACTACTTCTTCTACTACTACTACTACTCTTGCTACTGCTACAACTATTGCCTCTACGACCACTACTACTGCTCTTACAGCTACTGCTACTACAACAACAACAACCACATCTGTTGTTGCCGCACTGCTACTACTACTACTACTACTACTACAACAACTATTACTATTGGTACTACTACAACTTCTGCTGCTACTACTGTTGCTACTACTGTTGTGACAACAACAACTACTAATAGTACTACTACTGCTGCTACTGCTACAACTACTACAACCACAACTATCACTGCTACTTCTACTACTAATGCTACTACTACTATTTCTACTGCTTCTACAACTACGGATACTACTACTAGATCTACCACTAATGCTGCTAACACAGCTACTACTACTACTATTGTCGCCACTACTTCTTCTACTACTACCACTCATTCGACTTATCTGACTACTACGAGTACTGCTACTGCTAATGCTACTGTGACTAATACTACTACTACAATAGTTTCTACTACCGCTGCTACAAATACTACTACTATTACTGCTGCTTCTACTACCACTGTTACTACTACTGCTACTGTTGCTGCCGCTGCTTCAACTAATTCTATTAATGCTTCTACTACTATTACTACTACTACTACGGCTACTGCTAACACTACTACTATTTCTAAACCTACTAATACTACTAATATTACTACTGCTGCTACTACTACAACTACAACAACAACTACTAGCACTATTACCACTACTACTACTGATACTAGTACTACGATAACTACTACTACTATAACGATGACTACTACAACTAGTTCTCCTGCTACAACTATTTCTACTACTACAGCTACTGCTACTACAACAATGACTACAACATCTCCTATCGCAATGGCTATTCCTCCTAGCACTACAACTACTACTAGATCTACTACTACTACAACAACAACTACTACTGCTACTATTACTACTACATTTGCTCTTGCAACTACTCCAACTACTACTCCTACTACACCTATTGCTACTACTACTTCTCCTACTACAACAACAGCAACTCCTACTTCAACTTCTACTATTACTCCGACTACTTCTTCCACTACTACTACCACTACCACTACTACTACAACTACTACTACAACCACAACAACAACTACTACCACTGCAACTACTAATACTGCTACTACAACAACAACAACAACAACCACTACAACAACTACTACTACTACAACAACAACTATTAATATTGTTGCTACTACTACTACTATGACTACAACTACTACTACAACAACAACTATTGCTACTACTAATAGTAGTACCACTACTACTAGTACATCACTGCTACTACTGCAACTTGTACAACTACTACTTTTCCTGTTACTACTACTACTTCAACTACTACTACAACAACAACAACAACTACTACTACTACTACTACCGAGGCTTCTTCTACTACTACTACTAGTACTACTACTACTGCTACTACTACTACTACTACTACTATGACTACCACTAGTACTACTACTACTACTGTAACTACTACTACTACTATTGCTACCACTACTACTACTACTACTACTACTACTACTACTGTTACTACTACTACTACAACAACAACAACTACTACCACTACCACTACCACCACTACTACTACCACTACCACCACTACTACCACCAATATTACTACTACTACTGCTACTACTTCTACTACTACTCTAGCTGTTGCTACTACAACTTGTAGTACTACCACAACACGAACAAATACTAGTGCTACTCCTGCAACTGCTACAATTATTACTTCTACTCCTGCTACTACTGCTCCTACGGCTACTGCTACTACAACTACTATACTACAATTGCTGCAACCGCAACTATTGCTACTATTACTATTAGTACTAATACTACTACCACTTATGCTACTGCTATTGCTACTACTACTGCTGCTACTACAACAACTACTACTAGCACTGCTATCACTGCTACTACTACTACTACCGTTCCTACTGCTCCTACTACTACTACTGCAACTGCTACTACTACTACTGATACTACTGCTACTTCTACCGCTAATGCTGGTAACACTACTACTACTACTACTACTAATACTACTGCTATTGTTGCTGCTACAACTTCTACTGCTACTAGTACTTAGTGCTACTACTGCTGCTGCTACTGGTTCTTCAATTGCTACCGATCGTACTACTTATCCTACTACTACTACTATGGCTTCAACTACTGATGCTGCTTCTACAACTAATACTATTTCTACTACTACCACTACAATTACTGCTATTGCTACTACTAGCGTTACTGCTACTACTACCGCTGCTACTGCTACTTCTGCCACAAATGTTGTTGTTACTACTACTACTACTACTACTAATAATAATAATACTACTTCTAACGTTGCTACTACTGCTGTTGCTGCTTCTACTACTAATACTATTTCTACTATTACTACTGTGATTGCTACTACTACTACTACGACTACAACAATAACAACAACTTGTTCTTCTACTACTACTAGTACTACTGCAACTGTTGCTGCTACTACTACAACTGTTACTACTACTACTACTCATACTATTGCAGCTACAACTACTTTTGCAAATACATATACTACTACTACTCCTATTCCTGCAACTAATACTACTACTATGATTACTACTGCTACTACTGCTGCTGCTGCTGCTGCTACTACTTCTGCTATTGCTGCTACCACTACTACTCATCCTACTATTACTACTACTACTCTTACTACAACTTCTACTACTACTACTCTAGCTACTACTGCTGCTACTACTACAACTACTGCTGCTACTACCTCTACTACTACTACAACAACTACTACTCCTGCTACTACTTCGGCTACTACCACTACTGCTACTACTACTACAACCTCAACTACAATCACTACTACAACTACTACTACTAGAACTACTGCTACTACCGCTACTTCTATAACTATGACTACTGCTACTCCTACTATTGCTACTCCTACTACTACTACTACTACTCCTCCTCCTACTACTACCACTATTACAACAACAACTACTACTTCTACTAAAACTACTGTCGCTACTACTACGACTGCTACTACTGTGACTACTTCTACTACTATTCTTGCTGCTCCTATAATTATTACTGCTACTACTACTTTGACTTTTACAACTACTACTATTGCTACTACTACTACTTGCACTACTGCTACAATAACTACTACTACCACAACAACAACAACCACAACTCCGGCGATTACTACTACTACAACAACAACTACTACTACTATTATAGCTATAACTGCTTCTACTACAAGTGTTGCTTGTACTACTACTACTATGACTAGTACTACATTTACCACTACTACTTCAGCTGTTGTAGCTACTACTACCACTATGTCTAAAATTACTGCTACTGCTAATGTTACTACTATTGCTAGTATGGCTGCTACTACCACTGCCACTATAATAAGTACAAACACTACTGATGCTGCTGCTGATACTAGCACTACCACTACGAAAAGTACAAACACTACTGCTACTGCTGTAACTACTACTACAACGCCTTCAACTACTACTATTACCACTACTACTGCAACTACAACTACAACTACAACTACAACAACAACGACTACTGCTACTACTACCACTTCCACCACTGCTACTACTACTATCACAACTACCACTCCTACTACTACTATTACTACTACTACAACTAATATTACTGCTGCGATTACTATTGCTACGACTGCGACTACTTCTACTACGACTACTACTACTACTACTACTACTCCCCTACTACTCCTGCTACTACTACTACTATTAGTAATATAATTACTACTGCGAATACAACTTATTCTTCTGCTACTCCTACTACTACTCCTACTACTACTCCCATGACAACTGCTATAGCTCTAACTATAACAACAACAACTACTACTACTATTACTGCTCCTATTACTACTCCTACAACTATTACTGCTACAACTACTAATACTACTACTTGTACTACTACTACTACTATTACTACCCTTACTACTACCACAACTACTACTACTACTACTACTTCTTCTAATTCTACAATGACAACAACAACAACTACTATTATGAATACTACTACTACTACTACTACTACTACTATTTTCACTGCTACAACAACTACTGCTACTACTACTTCTACTGCAACTGCTGCTGCTACTATTACTACAGCTGCTGCTGCTACTGCCTCTACCACTACTAATATTACTACTACCACTCCACTACTACACCAACTATTACTAGTACTACGTCTACACCTACAACTGCTACTTTTACTATAGCTAACACTACTACAACTAGTACTACTACTATTAATACTACTACTACTACTACTACTACTACTACTCTTTTACTACTACTACTACTTCTACTACTACTACTACAACAACAACTACTACTACTCCTACAACAACAACTACTACTACTGCACCTCCTACAAGTACTACTATTACTGCTACTCCTACTATAGCAACTATAACTGCCATTATACTACTACTACTCCAACTCCTACTCCTACTACTATCCCTACTAACTACTTCTACTACTACTCCTCTTCCTACAACAACTACTACTTGTACTACAATTATTGCTCTACTACTACTACTTCTACTCCTCCTCCTCCTTGTCCTTCTACTATTGCTACTTTTGCCACTACTACTAATGCTACTACAACGACTACTACTACTACTACTACTACTTCTACTACTACTACTAGTGCAACTACTACTACTACTACTACTACTACTACTACTACTACTACTACTACTACTACTACTACTACTACTACTACTACTACTACGACTTCTATGGCTACTACCACTACTATTGCTACTGCTCCAGTTGCTATTGCAACTCCTATAACTAAAACTACTACTACAACTACTACTACCAGTACTACTATTATTGAAGCTACTACTAAAACTACTACTACTGCAACTACTTCTACCAGTACTACTATTATTGAAGCTACTACTAAAACTACTACTACTGCAACTACTTCTACTACCACTCGTACTCTCATTACTACTATTACAACAACAACAACAGTTTCTACTACTACTACTGTTACAAGTACTTCTACTGCTACAACTACTACTTCTACTACTACTACTACTTTTACTACTACTATTGCTGCTACTAATACAATTAGGGCTACTACTGCAACTATTACAACAATAACTACTTCTACTAATACAACTAGGGCTGCTACTACAACTATTAGAACAACAACTACTACTGCTACAACAACTACTACTGCTACTACTGTTACTAGTACTACTACTGCTGCTACTACTACTTCCCATACTACTACTACTACTACTACTGTTCCTGCTAAAAAGACTACTAGTACTAGTACTACTACTTCTACAACTACTACTGCCACTATTACTAGTAATACTACTGCTACTACTACTACTACTACTACAACTACTACCTCCACTACTACTACAACTTCCACGACTACAACTTCTACAACTACTATTACTACTATTGCTAATAGTACTACTACAAATACTACTACTACTATTGTTGTTGCTGCTACTACTACTCCTGCTACTACCACTACTATGACTACTACTAGTACCCCTACTGCTACTACTACTGCTACTATTGCTATGACTACTGCAACTACAACAACTACTACTACTACTACCTCCACTACTACTATTACTGCTACTACAACTACTGCTGCTACTACTACTACTACAACTGCTGCTACTGCTACTACAACTACTACTACTACTACTCCTGCTGCTGCTTCTACTACTACCACTGCTAATCCCTCTAATACTACTACTACTACTACTCATGCTGCTACTACTAATACTACTACTAATACTACTACTACAATTGCTGCTACTTCCACTCCTACTCCTGCAGCTATTGGTACTCCATCTCCTCCTCCTCCTCCTCCTCCATGTGCTAATAATACTACAATAACTACTACTGCTATAGCTGCTACTATTATTACAACTAATATTACTATTGCAACTAGTCCTACTACTGCTACTACAACTACTACTACTGCTACTACAACTACTACTACTATTCCTACTACTACTACTACTACTACTACTACTACTACTACAACTACAACTTCTACTACTACTACTACTACTACTACTACTGCTACTACTACTACTACTACTACTACTACTACTACTTCTACTACTACTTCTACTACTACTTCTATTATTACTACTAACACAACTACTCCTACTGTTGCTACTATAATAACTACTACTGATAATGCAACTAGTGCTCCAACTACTTCTATTACTATGACTAAATCTATTACTATTGCAGCTATTATTATTACTGCCATTACTACTGCTGCTGTTGCTACTACTACAACAACAACTACTTGTACTACCCCTAACGCTCCAACTACTACTAATAGTACTACTACAACTACTGCAACTCCAACTATAACTATTCTTACTTCTACCTCTGCTACAACTACTATTACTACTACTACTGCTGCTGCTTCTACTACTGCTGCTGATGTTACTACTACTACTACCACCACCACCACCACTACTACTACTACTACTAGTACTAATTAAACTCTTACACCTACTACTACTGCTATTAATACTACTATTACTACTACAACAACAACAACTACTACTACTATAACCACAAATACAACAACCACTACTACCGCTGCTACGCCTACTACTACTACGGCTACTATGATTACTATTACTACTACTACTACTACTACTACTACTACTACTACTACTACTACTTTTTCTTCTTCTTCTACTACTACAACAACTACTGCTATTTCTACTAATACTACTACTTCTATTACTACTACTTCTACTACTTCATCTACTTCTATTCCTCCTATTACTACTACTTCTAGTACATTGACTACCTCTACTACTTCGGCTATTTCTATCATTGGTTCTACGACTTCTTCTACTCGTACTAATACTACTGCTGCTATTACGACTACTCCTACTAGTATTACAACTAGTACTATTACTATAGCCACTACTATTATTACTACTTTTACTGCTATTACTAGTACTACTACTACTTCTACTACTATTACTACTACTACTACTATGACAACCACTACTACTGTTGCAATTATGGCTACGACTGCTACTACTACCCACACTGCTTCGACTGCTCCAAAGGCTACTACTGTAACTACTATTACTGCTACATCGACCAATCTAACTACTACAACAACAACAACTACTACTACTTCTACCACTACAAGTACTACTACAAGTACCAGTACTATTACTATTGTTTGTATTATTACTACAACAACAACATCAACAACAACTGCTACTACTACGTCTACCACTACTGCAAGTGCTACTTCCACTACTGCTACTTCTACGACTACTACTATTATGGCTAGTACTATTACTGTTGCTACTCCTACTACTACTACTGCTACTACTACTTTTGTTACTTCTGCTACAACTACTTCTATTGCTACTACTGTGGCTACTGCTACAGCCGCTACTTCTATTGCTACAACTACTTCTGTTGCTACTAATACTACTATTGCTATGACAACTGCAAATACTGCAACTGCTTCTGCTACTACTACTCCAACTACTACTACTGCTAGAACTGCTAAAACTGCAACAACTACACCTACTACTAATACTATGACTACTACTACTTCTACGATAGCTATTTCTACTGCTGCTCCATCTGCTACAACTAGTACAACTACTGCTACAACAACTACTACAACAACTGCTACTACTGCTACTACAACAACAACTACTACTACAACTATTACAACTACTACTAGTACTGCCACTACAACTATAATTGCTACAGCTACTATCACTTCTCCTACTTCTACTACTTTTGCTACTACGACAGCTACTGTTGCTGCTTCTACTACTACTACTGTTGCTGTCACTACTGCAACTACAGTTACTACTGCTACTACTACTACAACAACTACTACTACAACAACTACTACTACAACTACTACTACTACACTACTATTGTTGTCATTGTTGCACTACTACAACTACTGTTGTTGCTACTACTACAACAGTTGCCGCTACTACTGCTACTACTACAGCTAATGCTTCTATTGCTGCTATGACCACTAAAATTGTTGTAACTATTACTAATACTACTACTACTACTACTACTACAGCTACTGTTGTTATTACGAATACTACTACTACTCCTCCTACTCCAACTCCTACCGCTCCTACAACAACTACTACTATTATAATAACAACAACTACTAGTACTACTACTACCAATACTACCACTACCACTACAACTAGTGCTACAACTACTACTAGTACAACTACTACAAGTACCATTACTACTACTACTCCTACTCCAACTCCTACAATTAGTACTACTATTGCTACTGCTGCTGTTGCTGCTGCTACTGCCACTACTGCTACGAATACTCCCACTACAGAAACAACTACTACCACTACTACTACTCCTACTACCACTCCTACTACTAAAACTACAATTACTACTATAATTACTACTACTAATACTGCTACAGCTACTGCAGCTGCTGCTACTACTACTACAATTGCTACTACTACTACTACTACAGCTACTGCTACTACTACTACTATTACTATTACTACTACTACTAAACTACTATGCCTTCTACTACTGTTGCTCGGACTCCTAGAGCAACTACTACTTCTACTACTACTGTTACTACTACGACTATTACAACTGCCACTGCTACAACAACAACAACTACTACTATTACTACTACTGCTAAGACTACTACAATTACTACTACTCCTGCTACAATTAGTAATACTACTACAAGTACTATTACTACTATTACTACTACTGTTGCTACTGCTGCTTCTACTATTAGTACTACTGCTATTACTACTGCTATAACTAGCACTATTACTACAGCTACAACTACAACTACTACTACTGCTACTATTACTACAACAACTACTACTACCGTAACTACTACTCCAACTACTATTATTAGTACTACAACAACTATAACTACTACTACTACTAGAACTACTACGACTACTACTATTCCTACTCCTACTCCAACTACTTCTTCTACTATGACTACTACTACTTCTACTACCACAACTACAATAACAATGACTACTACACCTACTCCTACTCGTACTACTACTCCTACTACTACTACTACTACTACCACTACAAGTACTACTATTGCAACTACTAACATAACTGCTACTACTACTGCCACTACTACCACAAATACAACTACTACTTCTAATGCTAATACTACTGCTACTACGACTCCTACTACAACTACTACAACAAGAACTACTACTACTACTACTACGACGATGATTACTATTCCTACTCGTACTCCTACTCCTACGATTGCCCCTACTACTACTTCTACAATGAGTACTCCTAATACTACTACAACTACCACTACTACTACTCCTACTCCAACTAGTAGTAGTAGTAGTAGTACTACTACTACTACTATTACTACAACTACTACTACCAGTACAACTACTAATGCTAATTTTACTACTGCTGCTGCTACTACAACTACAATAAGTACTACTACCACTACTACGTACTACTACTACTACTACAACAGCTACACCTCCTACTATTGTTACTACTACTTCTGCTACTGTAATGACTACTACTGCTGATACAGCTACTGCTACTACCACTACCACTACAACTACTACCAGTACAACTACTACTACTCCAATTGCTACTTCTACTACTTCTTCTTCTAGTACAACAATGACTACTACTACTACTTCTACTGCTGCTACAACTGCTAGTTCCACTACTAGTACAACTGCTACTACTACTACTGCTACTGCTGCTGCTACTACTACTATTGCTACCCCTACTACGACTACAACTCCTACTCCAACTACTACTACTTGTGCTACTACTACTACTACTATTACTATTACTACTGCTACTACTGCTACTATTACTTTTAATACTACGATTACTACCCTAATACTGCTACAACTATTACTACCGCAACTACTGCTACTACTGTTACTATCACTACTATGCCTACTACTGCAACTACTACTACTTCTACTACTACTTCTACTTCTGCTATTACTACTACTCCAGCTACTACTGCTACCACAACTACTATTACTACCACACTACTACTACTACTACTTTTATTTCTTGTTCTACTACTTCTACTACTACTCGAACTACTACTACAACAACCACACCAAGTTCTCCTATAGCTACTACTACTACAACTACTACTACTGCTTCTATTGACACTACGACTACTACGACTACCACTACTGTTGCTGCTAGGGCTACTACTGCTGCTTCTGTTACTGCTACTACTACTGTTGCTACTACTATTACTATTATTACAACTACTACTAATACTACTTCTATGACTACTACCGCATCTACTACAACAACTAGCACTACCACAGCTACTACGATTACTAATAGTACTACATTTCTGCTTTTGCTCCTCCTACTACTACTATTACTACATCTACAACTGTTGCTACTACATTTCTGCTATTGCTCCTACTACTACTACTATTACTACATCTACAACTGTTGCTACGACTGCTACTACTAATATTACTACTGCTGCCCTTGCTAGCGCTACTACTATTGCAACTACAACAACAACAACTACTAAAACGATACGAACAACAACAACAACAACTACTACTACTAGTTCTACTGCCGGTATAGCTACTACAACTACCACTACTACTACTACAACTGCTACTACTATTGTTGTTGCTACTACTAGTGCTACTAAGACAACTGCTGCTAGTACTACCATTACTACTGCTGCTACTACTACTACAACTACAACTACAGCTACTATTACTACCACTAGTACTACAACTAGTACTACTACTACTACAACTAATACCATTGCCACTATTGCTTCTAGTTTTGCTACTACTACTATTACTACTATTGTCGCTATTGGTAATGCAACTACTAGTACTACGACTGCAACTACTACTACTACAACTACAATTCCTACTACTACAACTACCATAACTGCTACTTCTACTACTACAACTACCATAACTACTACTTCTACTCCAACTACTCCTACTACAACAACTACTACTACCACTACTACTACTATTATGTTTCCTAGCACTACTACTCCTGCTACTACTACTATAGCTACTACTTCTAATACTGCCACTACTATTACTATTTCAATTACTGCTACTACTACAACTACTACTAATACAAGTACTATTGCCTCTACTGCTGCTACTACAATTAATGCTACTACTACCACCACCACCACAACATCTACTACTACGACTATTACTATGACTACTACAAATACAGCTACTACTTCCGCTACTACCGTTGTTGCTACTATTACTACTTTTGCAGCTACTGCTACTACTACTACTGCTACAACTACTACATCTACTACTACTAGTACTACAACTATTACTATTTCTACTACTCCTACTCCAACTGCTATTAGCACTAATGCTACAACTACTACTACTACTACTACTATTGTTGCGCCTACTTTTACACTGTTACTACTGCAGCTACTGTAATGACAACAATAATAACAACAACAACAACAACTACAACAACAACTACTACTACTACTATAACTACTACTACTACTACTACTACTACTACTACTACTATAACTACTATAACTACTACTACTACTACTACTATTTCACCTACTACCACTACTACTATGGCTACTGCGCCTGCTACTACCACTATGGCTACCACCGCTACTGCCACAACTGCTACTACTACTACTACTACAACTACTGCTACTACTGCTACTACTGCTACAATTGCTATTGCTACTACTACTCCTATTACTTCTACTATGACTATTGCTCCTACTACTACTATTACTGCTATTACTACTTTTGCTTCAACTACTACTACTACTGCTACAACTACAACAACTACTACTCCTACTTATACTACGACTAATACTACTTCTACTATAACAACAACAACAACAACTGCTACTACTACCATGGTTTCTACAGTCACTACTGCTCCTACTACTACCACTACTACAACTGCTACAACTGCTACTACTCTTTCGACTACTACTATTACCACCACTACTACCACCAATAGTACCACCACAACTGTTACCACTACTAATACCAAACTACTACTACAGCAATTGCCACCACCATTGTTAACACTACAACTATCACTGCTACTACCGCTACGATTGCCACTTCAACTACTACTACTGCTGCTGCTGCCAATTTTGATGCCACTGCTACTACTACTATACCACTACTACAACAACTGCTACCACTAACGCAACAACTAATGCTACTGCAACTAATACTACTCCAAATGCTGCTACTACTAATACTACTACCACCACTACTCCTACTACTACTCCTACTCCAACTCCTACAATTAACACTAAAACTACTACTACTACTACTACAGATGCTACTGCTACTGCTATGACTACTACTACTACTACTACTACTACTACTACCACCACCACCACCACTACCACTACCACTACTACTAATACTACTATGACTACGATAACTACTACTACTACTCATACTCCTAGTACTACTCCTACTACTAAAACAACAGCTACCACTACTACTAGTCCTACTAATACTCCGACTACTACTCCAATGAATAAAACTACAACTACCACTACAACAACTACTAATACTGATGCTACTACTACTCCTACCACAACAACAACTACTACTGCTAATACTACTACTACTTCTACTACTAGCTACTACAACCACTACTAAACCTACTCCAACTCCAACTGCTACTACTACTCCTACAACTACTACTACTACTGCTGCTGCTGCTATTGCTGCTGCTACTGCTGCTACTACAACAACAACAACAACTACTACTACTATAACTAATACGACTACTATCACTACTCCTACTACTACTACTACTACAACTACTACTTCGATTACCAATATAATTACAAGTACTACTACTGCTATTACTACTACTATTGCTACTACTGTTGCAACTATTACTACTATTACTACTACTACTACTACTACTACTACTACTACTATTACTACAACTAATACTACCACTACTACTATTGCAGCTACAACAACAACAACAACTACTACTACTAATACTACCCCTACTACTAGTACTACTAGTACCACTACTCCAAGTACCACTACTCCAACTACTTCACCTACTCCAACTCCTACTATTACTACTAATACTATTGCTATTACTACTACAACAACTACTATTACTACTGCTGTTGTTGCTGCTACTGCTACTACTAGTACTACTACTAGTACTACTACTACTACTACTACTACTACTACTACTACTACTACTACTACTACTACTACTACTACTACTACTACTACCACAACCACTACCACTACTACTACTAATACTACTACTACTATTGCAACTACAACTCCCACTCACACTCGCAGTACTACTCCTACTACTAAAACTACTGCTACTACTACTACTACTACTACTACTCGTGCTTCGACTACTACTCCGACTACTACTCCTACTAGTAAAGTTACTACTCACACTACAACAACAACTACTACTACTACTATAGCAACTACTGTTGCTGCTACTACTACGACAACAACAACAACTACTACTAGTATTGCTGCTAATGCTACTACTACTGTTATTACTACTACTACTACTAGCTACTAGTAACACTACTAAAGCTACTCCAACTCCAACTACTACCACTACTCCTACTACTACTACCAGTACTACTGCTGCTGCTACTACAACAACTACTACTACTACAACAACTATTACTACTACTATCACTACTACTAATACTACTAGAACTACTACTAGAACTACTACTAGACCTCCTTTAATTAAAAATATAATTACAAGTACTACTACTACTATTACTACAACAGTTGCTACTGCTGCTTCTACTATTACTACAACAACTACTATTACTACTATTACTAATACTATTACTGCTACTACCACTGCTACTACCACTACTACTACTATTGCTACAACTACTACTATTACTACTACTACAACTACTACTTGTACTAGTATTTCAACTAATATACAAGTACTACTATGGTTGCATTTGTTACAGTTGGTAGTAGAAGTACTACTACTACTATTACTACGACTACTCCGACTACTACTACTACTACCACCACCACCACCATTCCTACTCCAACTCCTATTGCGACTGCTACTCCTACTACTGCTACTACTACAACTACTCCAACTACTACTATTACTACTCCAACTACTACTACTACTACTACTACTACTACTACTACTACTACTACTTCTCCTCCTACTGCTACTTCTACTACTACTTCTACCACTACTACTACTCCTACACCAACACCTACTGCTACTTCTACGCCTACTACTACTAGTACTTCTACTACTGCTGCTACTACTTGTACAACTACTACTGCTACGACAACTACTACTCCTACTACTATTGCTACTCCTACAACTATTACTACTACAACTACGACTGCAAGTACTATTTCTACTACAATGCTTACTACTATTCCTACTTCTACTCTGACTACTAATTCTACTACGATTACTACTACTTCCACTCCTACTACTACTCCGACCCCTACTTCTACTACTACTCCTACTACTACTACTACCACCACCACTACAACAACTACTACTGCTACTACTATTATTATTGCATCTGCTGCTGCAACTACTACCGCAACTACTACTACTCCTACTACAACTATTACAACAAGAACTATAACTACTACTACTACGATTACTACAATTCCTACTCGTATTCCTACGATAACAACTATTCCTATTCCTACGACTACTACTATTGCTACTCCAATTCCTACTCCAATGACTGCTACTACTACTACTACCCCTACTACTGCTCCTAATACTACTACTACTGCTACTACTTCTCCAACTCCAACTCCGACTACTCATACTACGACTACTACTACTACTACTACTACTAATACTACTAGTACTACTACTATTACAACTACTAATATTAATTTTAGTACTACTGCTGCTGCTACTACTACTACTACAACAACAACAACAACCACTACTACTATTACAATAACTACAACTAATACTACTACTATTACTACTACAACTACTAATACTAATATTCCTACAACTGCTACTCCTGCTATTACTACTACTACTGTTACTACTGCTACTACTACTACAATTGCTATACTGACTACTATTGCTGCTACTACTTCTGGTACGACAACTACTACTACTACTCATGAAGTTACTGCTATTGCTACTGCCACTACTACTCCAATTAATACCACTACAACCATTGTTGCAACAACTACTACTACTACTTTTGCTACTTATACTACTACCAATAGAACAACTGCTAGTACTACTACTTCCACTATTGCTACTACTACTCCTCCTCCTCCTACTACTACTACTCCAACTACTGCTACTACTACTATGGCTACTACTACTTCTGCTACTAGTGCTACTACTATGACTGTTATTACTATTACTACTACTGCTACTACTACTACTACTATTACTTCTAATACTACTTTTACTAATACTACTACAGCTACTACTACTACAAGTACTAGTACTAGTACTACTACAACAAATACAACTCCTACTGCTACTTCTACTACTTCTACTACTATAACTAGTACTACTAGTACTATTACTACTCTTGCTGCGGCTGCTGCTACTACTAATCCTAATACTCCTACTACTACTTCTACTAAAATTATTTTTACTACTACAACTTCTTGTACTACTACTACTAGTCCAAACACTCCTACTACTACTACGGCTGCTTCTCCCAGTATTACTACTACTCATAATGCTATTAGTTCTGCTACTACTGCTGCTGTTGCTAGTACTACTACTCCCACTTCTACTACTAAAACAAATATTACTACTACTACTATTGCAACTACTACTAGAAATACAACTCCTACTACTGTTGCTACTCAATAACAACTACTACTACTACTAGACCAACGACAACACCAACTACCACTACAACTACTACTACTAGACCAACTACTACACCAACTACTACTTCAGCTACTACTATTATTGCTACAACTGCTACTACTTCTACTTCCGCTGCTGCTAGTTATGCTACTTCTAATAGTATTACTAATACTATTGCTACTACTACTGTTACTGGGGCTACTAGTACTACTACTACTGCTCCTGTAGCTACTACCGCTACTACTAGTACAACAACTATTGCTCCTACCATGAATACTTCTCCTATTATTACTGTTACTACTAATATTACTACCACTACTACTGCTACCACTACTACTCCTACAATTACTACTACTGCTAATGCAACTACTACTACTACAACTGCTACTATTATGGCTGCTAATACTACTACTACAACTACCACAACTACTGCGACTGATGTTATTATTGGGGCTACTATTGCTGCTACTACTAAAACTTCTCCTACTACAACTACTACTGCTACTACTACTGTTTCTACAACCACTGCTATTGCTACTACTACTACCACTACTACTACTACTACCACAACCCGTACTACAACAACAACAACAACAACTACTACTACTATTACTACAAATATAACTACTAATACCACTACTACTACCACAACTATTACCACAACAACTACTCCTACTCCTACTACTACTCCAACAACAACAACAACTACTAATACTATAACAACTACTACTACAACTACTACAACTACCACAACTACTACTACTACTGCTAATATGACTAATACTATACCTACTCTGAATCCTACTACTGCTACACTACTACTCCTACAACAACTACTACAACTACTACTACTACTACTACTAGTAATACTACTACTACAACTCATACTACTGCTACTACTACTCCTACTCCAACTCCTACCACCACTACTACTCCTACACTATTACTACTACACTGACTACTACTGCTACAACAACTACTGTTGCTACTACTATTACCACTACTAATACAAATACGACAACAACAACAATAACTACTACAACTCCTGCTACGACTACTACAACTACTGTTGCTACTATTACTACTACTACTACTACTCCTCCTCCTCCTACACCTACTCCAACTACTACTCCTATGACTACTACTATTACTACCACTACAACTACCCCTGCTACTTCTACTGCTATTGCTACTACCAGTACCATGACTACTGCTACTACTACTACTATTACTACTACTACAACTCTTACTACTACTAACACAATGACTACTACTACTTCTCTACAACAACTACAATTATTCCTACTCCTACTCTTACAACTACTACTCCTACCACTACTACTGCTACTTCGAATACTACGACTACTGCAACTACTACTCCTACTCCAACTCATGCTACTACGACTACTACTACTGCTACTACTACTACTACTACTACTACTGCTGCTGCTGCTGCTGCTGCCGCTGCTACTAATACTACTACTACTACAAAAACTACTAATACTAATTTAACTAATACTGCTACTACTACAACAACAACTACTACTACTAATGTTGCTGCTACTACAACTACAACTACTAATACAAATAGTACTACTTCTGCTACTACTACTACTATTACTAATACTACTACTACTACTACACCTACTACTATTATTACTACTACTTCTGCAATTGCTTCTACTACTACTACTACTACTCATACCCATACTAGTTCTCGTACTACTACTACTACTAAAACTATAATTACTGCTACAACTGCTACTGCTACAACTTCTACAACTACAAATGCTACTATTAGTCCTCCTACCACTACTACTCCTACTAGTACTACTACTACTACAGCTACTACTACTTCTACTTCTATGACTACTACTACTGGTACTACTACTAGTTCTACTACTTCTACTACTACTATTACTACAACAATTACTGCTACAACTACTACTAATACAATAACTTCTACTACTACTACTATTACACCTCCTACTACTCCTACTACTACTACGACTAATACTACTACTACTACTTTGATTACTTCCCCAACTAATATTACTACTACTACTACTACTACATCTACTACTATTACTTGTACTACTACTTCTACTACTACTTCTGCAACCGGTACTTCTACTATTACTACTACTACTACAACTACTATTTGCTGCTACTACTATGACTACTACTATTACTACTACTACTACTATTGCTCGAATGCTACTAGTACTAACTCTACTAGTACTGCCTCTACTACTACTACTTCTACTAATACTATGACTATTGGCGCTATTACCAGAACCATTACTACTACTACAACTGCTACTATTGCTACTACTACTATTATTGTTGCTGCTACAACTTCTATTGTTACTACTGTCGCAACAACTACTAATACTACTACTGCTACTTCAGCTACTTCTGCCACTACTGTTATTACTACTACTCCTCCTCCTATTACAACCATTACTAAAACTACTACTACTACAACTACTAACACTGCTACTACTGCAACTAGTACTGTTACAACTACCAATACTACTGCTACTATTACCACAACAACAACTACAACTACTGCTACTATGTCTACTACTATTACTTCTCCAACTACTTCTACTACTACTACCGTAACTACTAGAGCTACTACCGCTGCTACCGCTACTACAGCTACTACTACTGCTAATTCTACTATTATTACTACTGCTGCTACTACTAATACTACTACTACTACACCAACAATAATAACTACTACTGCTACAACTAGTTCTACTACTACTGCTACAACTACTACCACTACCCCTACTACTTCTAATACTATTATAATATTACTTCTCCTACTACCACTACTACAGGTACAACTACTACTATAGCTACTACTACTGCTATTGCTGCTGCTACTACTACTATTGCTATTATGGCTACTACAACTACTACTGCTACCACTACCACACCTACTGCTACTGCAACTACAGTTACTACTATTACTACTACTACTATGAATATTACAAGTACTACTACCACTACTCCTACCACCACTTCTACTACTACTACATCTGCTAGTACTACTAATGCTTCAGCTACGGCCACTACAACGACTATTTCTACTACTACTTGTACTTCTGCTATGATTATAACTATTATTACTAGTAATATTGCCACTATAATAACTTTTACTATTACTACTACAACTATTACTAGTACAACTATTGCTACTACTACCACTACAACTACTATAGCTACTACAATGTCTGCTACTACTGCTAGTCTTAGCACGACTACTACTACTACTACTAAAAATACTACAACTACTACTACTACTACTACCACAACTACTACTTCTGCTACTACCACTATTACAACAACAACAACAACAACTACTACTACTACTACTACTGCTACTACTACTATTGCTACTACTATTACTCTTTGTACTACTCCTACTACTACTACTATCATTGCTACAACTACTACTACTATTACTTTGATAACTACTACTATTACTACTGCTACTACTGCTATTACTACTACTACGAATTCAACTAATGCTTTTGCAACCTCTAGAACTGCTGCTACTACTACTACTACTACTACTACTTCTACTACTACAAAGGCTCCAATTCTACTACTATGAGTACTACTACTACTACTGCTGCTGCTGCTGCTGCTGCTACTTCTACTACTACCACTTATACTACTACTTCCACTACTGCTGGTACCACCACTACTGCTTCTACTACTACCACTTCTACTACCACTACTACAACTACTGCTACTATGACTACTACTACTACTCCTACTAATACTACTACTACTACTACTACTACCAATACTACTACAACTGCCACTACTTCTACAACTTCTATTGCTGCTACAACTACTACTAATGCTACTACTTTCGCTATGGGTACTACTACTACTACCACTACCGCTACTACTACTGCTACTACTCCTATGATTGCCACTACGGCTACTACTGCTACTATTGGTACCACTATTACTGTTGCTGCTTCTGCTACTATCACTATTGTTACTACTACTACTACTATTACTTCTACTATGACCCCTCCGACTACTACCACTTCTTCTACTACTACAACTAGTTCCACTACTAATACAACTATTGCTACTTCTACTAATTATACTTTTGCTACTATTACTACTATTATTACAACTATTATGACAGCTATTACTGCGATGACTGCTACCAGTGCAACTATTACTACCACTACTGCTACTGCTGGTACAACAACCAGTAATACTACTACTAGTACTTCTTCTACTACTACTACTATAATAACTATTACTATAGCTACTACTGCTATTACTGCTATAGCTACAATTGCTATTACTACTACTATTACTATTACTATTGCTACAACTACCACTACTATAGCAACAACAACTACTACTCCTCCGACAAGAACAACAACTACCACCACCACTACTTCTCCTACTACTACTTATATAAGTGCTACTACTACTACTACTGTTACTACTAATAATAATACTACTACTACTACTACAACTATGAATGCGACTACTACTATACCTACTACTATTGCTACTATTGCTACTACTACAACATCTCATACTACTACTACAATTGCTCCTACTACTGCTACAACTATTACTGGTACTACTACGACTACTACCATACTACTACTACTACTATTACTACTACTATAATTGTTACTTCCGCAACTACTACCACTACAGCTACTACTATTGCGGCTACTAATATTTGTACTACTACTACTTCTACTACTACTACAATAACTGCTGCTACTGCTACTACTACTACTTCTACTACTACTATAACTACTTCAACAACTTCTCCTGCTACTACTACTAGTACTGCTACTTCTATTACGTAGCGTATAATTACTACTAATGTTATAACTAGAACCATAACTTATACTGCTACTGCTACTACTGCAACTAGTACTACAACTGTTACTGCTACTACTACTACTACAACCACTACTACTACTAGTACTACTACTACAACTATTACTTCTACTACTGCTGCTTCTACTATTGCTGTGGCTACTATAGCTACTACTACTATTTCTACTTCTACCACCGTCACTACTACTACTGCTACTACTTCTGATACTTCTACTTTTGCTACCACTGTTATGCTTCTCCTATTACGACAACTACTGCTACTACTTGTACTATTACTACTAATGCTACTACTACTACTACTACCACCACTACGACTACTACTGCTATTACCATAACTAATACTACAACACCAAATACTACTACTACTACTACTACTACAAATGCTTCTATGGTGACTACTGCTTCTACTACTATAATAACCACTTCTGCTACTGCTACTATTGTTATTGCTGCTGCTGCTACTACTACTAGTATTGCTGTTGCAACTACTTATACTACTACTACTACTTAAGCTACTCTTGCTTCTACTATAACTACTGCTACTATTACTATGACTACTACAACTACTACTAATACTGCTATTGCTACTACTACTACTATTACTTCTATAGCTACTACTACTACTACCATAACAATAACAACTACCACTACTACTACTACCTTTGCTACTATTACTTTTTCTACTACTTCTACTACAACTACTACTATTACTGCTATAGCAATTACTTTTACTACCGCTACTTCTACTACTACTACCACTTATGCTACTGTTGTAGTAGTAGTAGCCATATTAGTATTAGCAACAGCAAGAGTAGCAGTAGTAGTGGTATCAGTAGTGGTGGTAGTAGTAGTAGCAATAATAATATTAGCAATAGTAGTAATAGTAGCAGTAGTAGTAGTAGTGGTAGCAGTAGTAGCAACAACAAATGCAGCAATAGTAGTGGTAGCAGTAGTAGTTATTGTACTAGTTATTGTAGCAGTAGTAGCTACAGTGGCTGTAGTCATTGGAGTGGGAGTAGTAGTAGTGGCAATCATAGTAGTAGTAGTAGTAGCTATTACAGCGGAAGTAGTAGTAGTAGTAGTCATAGCATAAGTACTAGTAGTAGAACTAGTAGCAGTCATTGTAGTAGTAGTAGTCATGGTAGTAGTAGTTACTGTAATAGTTGTAGTAATGGGAGTCATTGTAGCAATAGTAGTAGCTATAGCTATAGCCGCAGTAGTAGTCATAGTAGTAGTAGTCGTAGTAGCTGCTATTATAGTGTAGCACTAATAGTAGTAGTAGTAGTAGCAGAATTAGAAGTAGAAGTAATAATAGTTGTAGTTGTAGTAGTAGTAGTAGTGGCAATAGGAGTAGTAGCAGTATTAGTAGTGGTAGAAGGAGAAGTATTAGTAATAGTAGCAGAAGTAGTTGCAGCAGTAGTAGTATGAGTAGCGGGCATAGGAGTAGTAGTAGGAATAGGTGTTGGAGAATGAGTCAAAGTAGCGGTAGTAGTGGTACTGCTAGTAGTAGCAGCAGTAGTAGCCACAATTATAGTGGTTGTGGTAGTAGTAGTGGCAATAGCAGTAGTAGTACCAGTAGTAGTTGTCATTGTAACGATAATAGTAGTAGTAAAACTAGTAGAAATAGTAGCTGTAGTAGTAGCAAATGTAGTGGTAGTAGGAGAAGTAATAGTAGTAGCAATAGCAGTAGTCGTAGTCGTAGTAGTAGTGACAGTAGTAACAGGAGTAGGAGGAGTACTAGCAAGTGTAGCAGCAATAGAACTAGTAGAAATAGTAGTGATAGCAGTATTAGTAGTAGTTGTTGTAGTAGGAGTAGTAGTAGAAGTAGCCATTGTAGCAATAGTTATAGTAGTAGTAGTTGTTGTAGTAGTAGTTGTTGCTGTTATAATAGTAGTAGTAGAAGAAAAAGCAATAGTAGCAATGGTCATAGTAGTAGTTATAATATAGTAGTAGCAGTAGTACTAGTCAAAGAAGTAGTAGAAGTGGCATTAGTAGTAGAAATAGTAGTAGTAGTAGTAGTAGTAGTAGTAGTAGTAGTAGTAGTAGTAGTAGTAGTAGTAGTAGTAGTAGTAGTAGTAGTAGTAGTAGTAATATGATTAGTATTAGTAGTAGTATTAGTAATAGTAGTATCATATTGATAGTATTAGTTGCCGTAGTATTTTTAGCAGCAAAAATAATACTAGTAGTAGTTGTTTATTGTTGTAACTGTCGCACTAGAAGAAGCAGAAGTAGCAATGGTCACAGTATTAGTTATATTAGTAGTACTACTAGTAGTAATAGCAGTAGTAGTAGTAGTCAAAGAAGTAGTAGAAGTAATAAGAGTAGTAGCTGCAGTAGTAGTAGTAGTAATAGTAGCAACCGTAGTAGAAGGACTAGTAGCAGTAGTAGTACAAGTAGTTGTAGTAGCATCAATAGTAATAGCAGAAGTAGTAGCTAGAGTACTAGCAGTAGCACTTGTAGTAGCAGCCGGAGATGTAGCTCTATTAGGAGTAGAAGTAGTATTAGCAGTATAAATAATCATAGTAGTTACAGTAGTTATAGTAGTAGAAGTAATAGCTGTAGTAAAACTAGAAGCAGAAGTAGCAAAAGTTGCAGTTGTATTAGTACTATTAGTAGTAGTACCATTAGTAATAGCAGTAGGAGGAGGAGGAGGAGAAGTAGTAGAAGTAGTAGTCATAGCAGCAGCAGCAGGACTAGTAGTAGTAGTAGTAGTAGCATCAGTAGCAGTAGCTGTAGTAGCTATTGTTGTATTAGGGGTAGAATTAGTAGTGATAGTAGTAGCATTAGTAGTTGTAGTAGTTGTAGTAGTAGTAATAGTTATAGTAGTAGTTATTCTAGTAGTAATAGTAGTAGTAATAGTAACATTAGAGGTAGAAGTAGTAGTAGCAATAGTCACAGCGGTATTAGTAGTAGCGAGAGTAGTACTAGTTAGAGAAGTAGTAGAAGTAGTAGAAGTAGTGGTAGTAGTAGTAGTAGTAGTAGCAGTAGTTGTAACAACAATAGCAACAGTATTAGTAGTAGTAGCAGTAGTAGTAGTAGTAGCAATATTAGTAGCCGTAGTAGTAGCAGTAGTAGTTGTAGTATCAGTAGCAGTAGCAGTTGTAGTCGTATTTGTATTAGGAGTAGAAGTAGTAGTAGCAATAGAAGTAATTGTAGTAGTAGTAGAAGTAGTAGTAGTAGTAGTAGCAATAGTAGTTATAGGAGTAGTAGAAGTAGTAGTTGTAGTAGCCATAGTAAAAGAATTAGTAGTAGCAGTCATAGGAGTAGCATTAGTAGCAATAGTAGCAGTACTAGGAGAGGTAATAGTTGTTGTTATTTTAGGGGAAGTGGCTGTGATAGTAGTAGTAGCTATAGTTATTGTAGTATTATTAGTAGTAGTTGTAGTAATTATAGTAGTCATAGCAGCAGCACTAGTCATAGTAATAGTAACCATATTAGTAATTGCGACAGCAGTAGCAATAATAGTAGTAGTTGTAGTAGTAGCAGTAGTCGTAGCATAGTAGTTATAGTTTTAGGAGTAGTCATAGTAGTAGTAGAAGTTGTAGTATTAATAGTAGTAGTAATAGTAGTAGCAGAAGTAATAGTCATAGCAGTAGTAGTCGTAGTAGTAGTAGTTATAGTAGAAGTACTAATAGTAGAAGTAGCCATAGCAGTAGCAGCAGCAGCAGAAGTAGAGTAGTACTAGTGGTAATACTAGTTGTAGAAGTAAAAGTAGTGGCAAAAGTAGTATTTGTAGGAGTAGCAGTAGTAGTAGTAGCAGCTGTAGCAGTAGCAATAGTAGAAATTGGAGCTGTAGTAGCAATTGGAGCAGCAGTAGTAGTAGTAGCAGTAGTAGCAGTAGTAGTAGTAGCATCCGTAGCAGTAGTAGTTGTAGCAGTAGCATTAGTAGAAGTAGTCGAAGTAGTAGTAGTGGTAGTAGTAGTTATTGTTCTTGTACTAGTATTTGTAGTAGTAGTTGTAGTGGTTGTAGTAGTAGCAGTACTAGTTGTGGTAGTAGTAGTAGTAGCTGTAGTAGTATTAGTAGGAGAAGTATAAGTAGTAGTAGTATTAGTAGCAGTAGTAGCAATAGTCGTAGTAGTAGTTATAGTAGAAGTTGTAGTAGTAGTAGTTGTAGTAGTAGCAGTCTCAATATTAGTAGTGATAGTAGTAGTAGCTGCAATAATGTTTGCAATAGTAGTAGTGGCAGAAGCAGCAGCAGCAGTAGTAGTGGTAGCAGTCGCAGCAACAGCAAGAGCAGCAATGGTAGTGGTAGCATTAGTAGTTGCAGTTGTAGTAGTAGTAGCAGTTGTAGTAGCAATAGCCGCTGCAGTGGTCGTAGTTGTTGGAGTAGAAGAAGTAGCAGTAGTAGTCATAGTAGTAGTAGTAGTAGTAGCAGTAGTAGTAGCTATTGCAGTAGAAGTAGTAGTAGTAGTAGTCATACCATAATTACTAGTAGTAGAAGTAGTAGTAGTCATCGTAGCATAGTAGTCATGGTAGTAGTAGTTGCAGTAGAAATAGTAGTAATAGGAGTCATAGTAGCAATAGTAGTAGCTATAGAAGTAGCAGAAGCAACAATAATAATAGTAGTAGCAGCTATTGTACTGTAGCAGTAACAGTAATAGCAGTAGTAGCAAAAGTAGAAGTCGTAATAATAATAGTAGTAGTTATTGTTGTAGTAATACTACTAGTAGTAGTAGTAGTAGTAGTAGTCGTGGGGGTGCTAATAGGAGTAGTACCAATAGTAGTAGTAGCAGAAAGAGAATTATTGGTAATAGCAGCAGAATTAGTTGCAGTAGTAGGAGTAGTAGTAGTACTATTACTACTACTACTACTAGTGGAAGTAGTTGGAGTAGGAGTTATAGCAGGAATAGGTGTAGGAGGTGTAGTAGTAGCAGTAGTAGTTGTACTAGCTATAGCAGCAGCAGTAGTAACTGCAATTGTGGTGGTTGTAGTAGTGGTAGTGGCAACAATAGTAGTAGTAGCAGTAGTAGTAGTAGTAGCATTAGTAGTAGCAGTAGTAGTAGTCATTGTAGTAGAAATAGTAGTAGTTGTAAAAGTAGTAGAAATGGAAGTTGTAGTAGTAGTAGAAGTAGTAGTAGTAGGAGAAGTTGTAGCAATAGTGATAGTGGCACTAGGAGTAGGAGGAGTACTGGCAAATGTAGTAGCAATCGAAGTAACAAAATTAATAGTAGAAATTATAGTAGGAGTATTATTAGTAACAATACGATTAGTATTAGTCATAGTAGTATTGTAGTGATAGTATTAGCTATAGCAGTATTTTTAGTAGCTGAAATAGTAGTAGTAGTAGTAGTGTTAGTGGCAGTAGTTTTAGTAGGAGTAGCAGTAGAAGTGGCCATTGTAGCAATAGTTGTAGTAGTTGTTGTAGTTGTAGTAGTAGTAGTAGTAGTAGTAGTAGTAGTAGAAGGGGTAGTAGTAGTAGTAGTAGTAGAAGAAGAAGAAGAAGAAGCAGTAGTAGCAATGGTCGTAGTAGTAGTTATAGTAGTAGTAGCAGTACTAGTAGTAATAGCAGTAGTAGTAATAGTCGGAGAAGTAGTAGAAGTAGTAGTAGTAGTAGCAGCAGCAGTAGTAGTAGCAGCAGTAATAGTAGCAGCAGCAGTAGTTGTTGTTGTGGTAGTAGCAGTAGCAGTAGTTGTAGAAATAGTAGTGTAAGTAGAAGTAGTAGCGTCAGTAGTAGTAGCAGAAGTAGTTGCAAGAATTGTAGCAATACCACTAGTTGTAGCAGTAGTTGCTGTTGTTGTATTAGGAGTAGAAGCAGTGTTGGCCGTAGAAATAATCGTACCAGTAGTAGTAGTTGTAGTAGTAGTTGTAGTAGTAGTAGCAGCAGCAGCAGTCTTATAGTAGAAGCAGTAGAAGTAGAAGCAGTAGTAGCAATAGTCGCAGTAGTAGTAGTAGTAGAAGTGGTAGCAGTGGTACCAGCTGTAATAGCAGTAGTAGTAGTAGTTGGAAAAGTAGTAGAACTAGCAGTAGTAGTAGTAGTAGTAGGTATAGTAGTAGTAGTACTACTAGTAGCAGTAGCACCAGTAGCAGTAGCAGCTGTAGCTGTAGTTGTACTTAGGGTAGAAGAAGTAGTAATATTAGTAGTAGCAATAGCTGTAGTAGTTGTAGTAATAGTAATAGTTGTTGTACTAGTAGTAGTACTATTAATAGTAGCAGTATCGGTAGAAGCGGTAGTAGTAGCAGTAGTGGTAGTAGTAGTCGGAGAAGTAGTTGAATTAGTAGTAGTAGTAGTAGTAGCAGTAGCGGCAGTAGTAGCAGTAGTTGTAGCAACTGTAGTTGTAGCAGTAGTAATAGTAGTACTAGCAGTAGTAGTAATAGTAGTAGCAATAGAAGTAGTGGTAGTAGTACAAGTAGAGTAGTAGTACCAGCAGTAGTAGTTGTTGTAGTAGCAAGAGGAATAGTAGTAGTAGCAGTAGAAGTAATCATAGTAGTAGTAGCAGTAGTAGTTGTAGTAGTAGTAGAAGTAGTAGTAGTAGCCGTAGTAATAGAATTAGTAGTAGCAGTCGTAGGAGTATCAGTAGTAGCAATAGTAGCAGTAGTAGGAGAAGTGGGAGTAGTAGTAGTAGTGGCGTTAGTTATAGTAGTATTATTAATAGTAGTGGTAGTAGTAATCATAGTAGTAATAGTAGCAATAGCAGTTGTATTGCTGGTAGAAGTCACTGTAGTAGGAGTCATTGTTGTAGTAGTAGCCATATTAGTAGCAGCAGCAGCAGCAGCAGTAGTACTAGTAGCAAAAGTAATAGTAGCAATAGATGTAGTAGTAGTAGCAGTAGAAGCAGCAGTAGAAGTAGTAGTAGTCAAAGAAGTCGTATTCGTAGTAGTAGTGGTAGCAACAATAACAACAACAACTATAGTAGCAGTTGTAGTAGTAGCTATTGCAGCAACATCAACAACAACAGTAGTAGTAGTAGTAGTATTAGAAGTAGTAGTGGTAGTAACAGTAGCAGTAGTAGTAGTAGTAGTAGCAACAGCAATAGCAGTAGTATTAGCAAGAATAGTAGCTATAGCATTAGTTGTAGCAGTAGTAGCTATAGTAGTGACAGAAGTAGCAGCAGTAGCAGCAACAGTAGTAGTAATAGCAAAAGAAGCAGTCGAAGTTGTAATAGTTGTACAAGCAGTAAGAGTATTAGCAGTAGCAGAGGAGGAAGTAGTTGTAGTACTAGTAGTAGTAGCAGTACGTGTAGTAGTAGTATTGGTAACCATAGTGCCAATTATAGTAGCTGCAGTACTAGTAGTAGTGGTAGTTGTAGTGGTAGCAGTAGAAATAGCTGTAGTTGCTGCAGCAACAGTAGTAGTAGTAGTAGTAGAAGTAGAAGTAGTAATAGTAGCAATAGTTGGAGAGGTAATAGTAGTAGCAGCAGTAGCAGTAGTGGTAGTAGTAGGAGTTGCAGTCACAATAGTAGTAGTAGGAGTAGTAGCAGTAATAGAAGCAACAGCAGTGGTAATAGAAGTAGTAGTAGTCATATAAGTAGTATCCTTAGCAGTAACAGGTGTTGTAGTAGTAGCAGTAGTAGTAACAGTGGTAGGAGTAGTAGTAGTCGCAATAGTAGCAGAAGTAGAAGTAGTAATAATAATAGTAGTAGCAGTAGTAAAAAAGAACTAGTAGCAGTAGCAATAACAGTTGTAGTGGCAGTAGCAGGAATCGTTGTAGCAGCAGCAGTAGTAGAAGTACTAAGATTAGTAGTTGTTGTTGTAGTAGTAGTAGAGGTAGTAGGAGGAAGAGACGATGGAGTAGTTTCACTTGTAGTAGTAGTAGTAGTAGTAGCACTAATAGTAGTCATAGTAATAGTAGTAGTAGTAGTAGTAGTAGTAGTAGTCGTAGTAGTAGTAGTAGTAGCAGCAGTAGTAGTAGTAGCAGCAACAACAATAGTAGTAGTTTTTGTAGTATTAGTAGCAGTTGTAGCTGTAGTAGAAGTAGATGTAGTAGTAGTAGCAGCAGCAGCAGCAGTAGTAGTAGTAGTAGTGGTGGTAGTAGTAGTAGTAGAAGTAGTATTAGCAGTAGTCATAGCAGTAGTAGCTGTAGCAGTAGTAGTTTTAGCAATAGTAGTAGTAGAGAGATTAGTAAATATGGTAGAAATAGTAGTAGCCAATAGTAGCCGTTGAAGCGGTCATAGTAGTGGTAGTTGTAGTAACAGTAGTAGCCATAATTGAAGCAGTAGTCGTAGCTGTCGTAGCAGTAGTAGCAGTAATAGTAGTAGAATTAGTAGTAGTAGTAGTAGTAATAGAAGTAGAAGTAGCCGTAGTAGTAGTAGCTGTTGTAACAGTAGTAGTTGTAATATTAGTAGTCGAGGTAGTAGTAATAGCAGCAGTAGTATTAGTAGGAGTAGCAGTAGTTGTAGTAGTAAAAGTAGTAGCAATAGTAATAGTAGTAGTAGTAGTAGTAGTTATAGTAGTATTAGTAGTAGTAGCAGTAGTAGCAGCAATAGTGATAGAAGCAGTAGCTGTAGTAATAGAAGTGGAAGTGGTAGTAGTTGAAGTAGTAGTGGTAGTTGTAGTAATTGGAATAGCAGAAGTAGGAGTAGGAGTAGCAGCAGCAGTAGTAGTCTTAGTGGTAGTTATTATAGTAGTAGTGGTAGTGGCAGCAGAAGTAGCAGCAGTAATAGCAGTAGTAGTAGCAGTAGTAGCAGCAGCAGCAGTTGTAGTAGTCATAGTAGAAATAGTAGTAGAAGTAGTAGTAGTTGTTGTAGTAGTAGTAGTAGTCATAGCAGAAGCAGCAGCAGTTGTAGTAGCAGCATTAATTGTAGTAGTCGTAGCTGCAGCAGTAGCAACAGTTTTTGTACTTTTTATTGTAGGAGTAGAGGTAGTAGTTGTAGTTGTAGTTGTTGTGGTAGTGTAGTAGTAGAAGCAGTAGTAGTAGTAGAGGTAGTGGTAGTTGTAGTGGTAGTAGAAGTAGTAGCAGCAGCAGCAGCAGTAGTAGCAGTTGTAGTAGTAGCAATAGTAGTAGCAGCAGTAGTAATAGTAGTAGTAGTAGTCTCATTAGTAGTAGTACTAGCAATAGTAATAGTAGTAGTATCAGCAATTGTTGCAGAAGTAGCAGCAGCAATAGTAGTAGTAGCCAGAAAAGTAGTACAAATAGCAGCAGCAGCAGCAGCAGTAGTAGTAGTAGCAGGAGTGGTTGTAGTAGCAGTAGTAGCTGTAGTAGTTGTTATTGTAGCAATTGTAGTAGTAGTCAGATTGGTTGATATAGTACTAATAGTAGTAGCAATAGTAGCCATTAAAGCAGTCATAGCAGCGGTAGCAGTAGTAATAGTAGTAGCCAAAATTGCGGTAGTAGTCGCAGCTATCGTAGCAGTAGTAGCGGTAATAGTAGTAGTAGAAGTAGTAGTAGTAGTAGTAATAGATGAAGAAATAGTAGCAGTAGTAGTAGTTGTATTAATGGTAGTAGTTGTAATACAAGTTGTCGAAGTAGTAGTAATAGCAGCAGTAGTATTAGTAGGAGTAGTAGTAGTTGTAGTAGCAGAAGTAGTAGTAGTAGTAATAGTTGTAGGAGGAGGAGGAGGAGTAGTAGTAGTAGTAGCAGTAGCAGCAGCAATAGTAGTAGAAGCAGTAGCTATAGTAATAGAAGTAGAAGTTCTAGTAGTTAAAATAGTAGTGGTAGTTGTAGTAATTGTAATAGCAGCAGTAGTAGTTGTTCTTGTTGTAGTAGCAGTAGTGGTTGTCCCAGCAGCAACAGCAGCAGTAGTTGTAGTAGTAGTAGCAGCAGAAGTAGTAGTAGTCATAGTGGAAATAGTAGCAGAAGTACTAGTAGTATAAGAAAAAGAAGTTGTGGTAGTTATTGTAGTAGTAGTAGTAGTCACAGTAGCAGCAACAGCTGTGGTAGCAGTGGTAGTAGTTATAGTAGTTGCAACAGCAGTAGCAACAATGGTAGTGGTAGTAGTTATTGTAGGAAGAGTTGTAGTAGTCATTGTAGTTGTTGTAGTAGCGTAGTAGTAGGAGTAGTAGTTGTAGTAGAGGTAGTAGTAGTAGTAGTAGTAGTAATAGTAGCAGAAGTGGTAGCAACAGCCGTAGTAGTAGCAATAGTGGTAGTAGTAGTTGTTGTAGTAGTAGTAATAGAGGTTGTAGTAGTAGTAATAATAATAATAGTAGTAGTAGTAGCAGTAGTACTAGTACAAGCAGTAGTAATAGCAGTAGTAGCAGCCATTGTAGTGGTAGTAGTGGCAGCAACCATAGTAGTAGTAGCAAAAGTATTATTAGTCAGAAAAGTAGTCGGAGTAGCAGTAGTAGTGGTGGTTGTAGTAGTCGTTGTAGTAGTAATAGTAGCAGTAGTAGTAGCAGCAGCAACAGTAGTAGTAGTAGTAATAGTATTAGTAGTAGTAGTAGTTGTTGTAGTAGCTGTAGTACTAGTTGTTGTAGCAATAGTAGTAGTAGTAAGATTAGTAGATATAGTAGTAATAGTAGTCATAACAGTAGCCGTTGAAGCGGTCGTAACAGAAGTAGAAGTAGTTACAGTAGTAGCTATAATTGCAGTAGTTGTAACAGTTGTCATAGCAGCAGTAGTAGTAATAGTAGTGGAAGTAGTAGTAGTAGTAATAATAGAAGTAGTACTAGCACGAGTAGTAGCTGTAGTAATAGTAGTAGTTGTAATACTAGTAGTCGTAGTAGTAGTAACAACAATTGTTGTACTAGTATGAGTAGCAGTAGTTATAATAGCAGAAGTAGTAGCAGTAGTAATAGTAGTAGTAGCAGCAGCAGCAGCAGTAGTATGAGAAGAAGTAACTATCGTAATAGAAGCCGAAGTGGTAGCAGTTGAAGTAGCAATGGTAGTTGTTTTAGTGGTAGTAGTAACTATTATAGTAGTAGTAGTTGTTGTTGTTGTAGTAACAACAGTAGTAGATGTAGTAGGAGTAGTAGTAGGAGTAGGAGTTGGAGTAGTAGTACTAGTAGTAGTAGTAATAGGAGTAGTAATAATAATAGTTGTTGTTGCAGTAGAAGTCATAGTATTAGTAGTAGTTGTAGGATTAGTAGTAGTAGTAGTTGTTGTAGTAGTAGTAGTAGTAGTAGTAGTAGTAGTAGTAGTTTTAGTAGTAGTAGTAATAGTAGTAGTAGTAGTAGTTGTAGTAGTAACAGTAGTAACAGTA
>RXID01014597.1:0-155378 GCA_005019695.1 Trichopus zeylanicus subsp. travancoricus | reverse complement strand
CATTGGCTATAAAAATACTTCAAAATCAATGAACTTTATCACCTAATTCTCATTGGCTATGAAAATACTTTAAAATCAATGAAATTATGACCTACGCCTTATTGGATATGAAAACACTTCAAAATTTAATGAAGTTATCACCTACGTATCATTGGCTATGGAAACACTTTAAATTCATAAAGTTATCACTTAATCCTCATTGGCTATGTCAATACTTCAAAATCATTGAAATTATAGCCTATATCTTATTGACTATGAAAATACTTCAAAATCAATGGAGTTATCGCCTATACTTCATTAGCTATAGAAATATTTTAAAATCAATAAAATTATGGCCTATGCCTCATTGGTTATGAAAACACTTCAAAATCAATGAAGTCATAGTCCACACCTCATTGGCTATGGAAACACTTCAAAATAAACAAAATTATCGCTTATGCCTTATTGGCTATGAAAACACTTCAAAATCAATGAAGTTATGGCCTACACCTCATTGGCTATGAAAATGCTTCAAAATCAACAAATTTATTGCCTATGCCTCATTAGCTATAAACACTTTAAAATCAATGAACTTATCATCTACACCTCATTGGTTATGAAAATACTTCAAAATCAACAAAGTTATCACCTATGCCTTATTGGCTATGAAAATGCTTTAAAATCAATGAAGTTATCACTTATATCTTATTGACTAACGAACACACTTCACCCATCATTTTCCTTCCATCTCCCATCGAACAATGCCACCATATCTGCCAAAGACCAAATTAAGACCCATTCGAGTCAAGACACCACATGGTCTAGTGCACGGGAGTGGGGGTGACAGCATGCATCAGAGTTTCTTCTCTTCTCTTCTCTTTCTCTTTCTTTACTTCTTTCATATTTTGCATAATTTTATGTTAAAATTCATTATGAAGTGAGGGTATACACTTTCTTAAGCCATAAACTACTTCTTAAAATCAATCAAATGCTTTCTTCTTTTTTTTTCTATCTCTATTTTATTAGCTAGGCTTTCTGATTTAGGAGGTTTCTGACAATTGTCAAGGTAATTAATAACAAGGGCTTGTGTCTGCTGTAAGTCAATATTCTCATAGCACTTGATAGTACATTTGAAATTAAAACACACTCTAATTTGTGCATGGAGATCGCTTCTCAAGGTCTCCACCACTCTCGAACCGTCAAAATCAATCTAACAAATTCTAGCACACCTAGTGAAACTTGATTTCTCCTTCAAATGTAGAAACCTAGCTAATATGATAGAGACAAAATAGAGTTATAATTGAGGACTAGTTACTTGTGTTCTCCTTTATGGGGAAGAATGCATCAAATGGCATCAATGAAGAACATCTCTACCCCAAGGTACACCATCATCCTAGGAGTAGGATCAGCTGTGCATCACCATAGAAGCAGTTGAAGTTCAAAATCATGTCTAAGGTCGTCCAGTTCAAGAAGGTACCTACTACTGTGCCAACTAAAGTTGCTGTTACACAAGATAAGCCTACTTCTCATCTTCCATCAAGAGGAAAGAGGTCCAATATCATCATTCCTAATAATGAGAAGGGTCATTCAGATGAAGTGGTAGAAGTCAAGCCTCAACTAACAAGGATATTAGTCTTCCAAGGGGTAGGACCGAAATGAAGATTAGTTTTTGATTGCCTTCACCCAACTCTTGACAGGGGGCAACCAAAAGCAAGCCTGGACACTTGCAAGGACAAAGAAGAACTCATCCAGACTATCACAAGTAAGGCAAGAGCTGCTAAAGTTTTTAGCCCATTTTGAAAGCCTATCCCTCGAATGAAGTCGGTCATTACCATCCCTACCTCCAACTCCTTTGCTCCATTAAGCAATTCGAAAGAAGGTAGAAACAAATCACAAGGGACATAGCCTTTTAGATTGTGATAAAGAGGCAAATCACTAAATAAAATAATAAGAGCCATCATAATACTACAATCCAGTATGGGGACTCACCAAAGGAGACCACCCATATTGTCAGAGTCATTTCTCATCATGACTCTAGGAGAGACCATAAACCCATGCACCAATCAGCCAAATGGCAAAAGAAAGCTATGCAAATAAGGCTTAATGATGAAGAAATTCAAGAGGAAATGGCTCTTATGAACCAATCCTTGTCACCATATCAAAGAGAAGATGTGGTGACCCACTCCATAAGCAGGCTCTTAAATGAGGTAACTTGACTAATGGGAGAAGTTAGCCTTGATCCAAAACACAAATTCAACCTTCAAGATGTGCCTTGATCATAACTGAAAGCTCCAATCAAGAAGTGATTATAGAAATATTACAAGAGTAGCTAAGACAACAAGAAAAAGAGAAAGATGAACTTCAAAAACAAGTCATGGAGTTGATGAAAATAGAGTTACAAATGAGCCAAAAGCTCAACAAACTAGAACAATCTCAACAATCATCTCAAGCAGCATAGGCGGTGGAAGGAGAATTTCCTATAGATAAGATCCATGAAAATGTAAGTGCTTCACAAGTGTCTTCTCTACCAACAAGGGATACCCAATCCTCGATTTTAGGGATTTTTGATAACATAAAACTATCGGCATACATACAATAACAGGTGCAACAAATGGTGGTTGACAATTAATGATGCTGATAAATTATGCCTTAGTCATTACAACCGAGGGCCTTATCCTATAGGCTATACAGTGCATATTTTTAAATAGTTTAATGGTATAAGCAACCCTAAATAGTACATAACTCACTTTGTGACTCTAGTGGGGATTCAAGTAATAGTTCCTTATTGTTACTTTGCCAATTTTTATCAAGCTTGATAGGAGTAGTATTCAAGTGGTATGTTAGTTTGCAACCAAAATCTATACAAACTTGGGCACAAGTGAAAGAGGCTTTCTGAATCAAGTTTGGAGGGGTTAGTGATAAAGTGACCATTATAGACATTGTCTCAATACCAAAATGTGACAATGAATCAATTCTGGACTATATCACATGATGGAGAAATCTTAGTATTAAATGTGAATAAGCTATGAGCCAATTTGAGATGGTGAATATAGTCCTTGGAAATATAATGAGAGAGTGGATGACACCTTACTTAAGTACTTCTTCTATCCATACCTTCCAAGACCTTATGATGCAAGTTAAGAAGCTGGAAAGGATTAACCCACTAGTTTTATTTGGTTCACAAAATTTCAAACTAGAAAAAGATAAAACAAAATGCAGAGAGACTTTGAAAAATGTATGGATGACATTCATAGAAATTGAGCAGAAGAAGCCTTTGAATCCTACTGTGAACAAAGGCAATTCTCAAAAACCACCTACTTTTGGAGGAGATGGGAAAGTAGAATGATCAATGATTATCAACAAAGATTCAAAAAGATATATTCTTTTAAAAGAGAGAGAGAATGGCTAAAATCTTTCAAGATGCCTTAAAATTAGGCCTTCAACTACCATAATGCAAAAGGCCAAATAAAGCCAATAAGAAAGACCACCCAAACTACTATCCTTACTATAGAATATTGGGTCATACTATTAAAGATTGCTTTATATTTAAAGATTTGGTGGAGAGATAGGACCAAGAGGGTAAGTTGACTCTTTTGAAGGCAACCCTACTAGAAACACCCACTGAACATATCAACCACATCACCATGTTCAAGGAGCATGAGCCACTTTCTGGAACATCTACATTTCAAAAAGACTGAAGAAGCTAATAAAGAAAATGATTAGAAACCTTGAGGAGCCTGAAATGGTGATAAAGAAAGTCTCATTGGAACAAACTACCTCACTTGCTCAAAGCATTAAGAAGAAAAAAGATAAAAACAAGAAGCAGTTGGTTCAACCAGACAAATACAACATCAAGAAATTGGCCATCCAAGAATACATCGATGCTCTGGAGGAATATATCTAAGGAGAAAAAAGTCAAGTAACTATTGAGGAGTTTCTCCCCGATGAACTCAGAGTTTAGCTCGAAGGCCCCGACATTGGGAACTCGAAAGATGAACTTCAGATAGTAACATGTACTTCCACTTTTATTATTGGATGGCTACAATCAAGACAGCTATCAAAGTCATCTCATTGTTTTAGTGATGATGAAATTTAGGATGCAGGGTGAAAGGAAGCAAATAAAATTATGGGACATGTTACTGATGAAATGAAAGATCCCACAGGCCTTCTCGAGGACTGCTCTTGAGATGACTATCTTAAGGAGTAGCTCACCCTTGTATATGGTTATAGTATCCTCAAACTACAGCTAGATACTATGAAAGAACTAACCGCAACTAACATGAAGTTTGTCAAGAGGCAAATGCAAATGTTGAACAAGCACATGCAAGCTATGATTGCCCACACAAAAAGCATGTCAAACATGACCACTATGCTCTATGAGGAAGTCAAAAAGATGAAAGAGGTGTTAGTAGAGAAGGAAAATTATACAATAAACCCCACGAGAGTGGTGGGAAATCACTTACCAACTCTCCTGGGACCAAAATGATCACTCGTGCCACTTGCTCTAGAGATGAGTCAAGAAAGCTAGATATTTTCAAAAATAATTATCTAAGCATATGGCCTCTTATCACATAGTGACTTATACATCTGAGCTAAACACTGATAAGTAGTTATCTCATCCCCTGTCAAGCAATCTAGTAATAAATGTTTAACCTGCTAGATTTTTTGAGGTCCCAGTTCTAGAACCTGTGGAAGGATGCACTCTACTAACCTTAGAGGAATATGCATACAAGGCATGGACAATGAATATGACTCTAAGTTTGAGTCAAAATAATTTTATACTTGCTTCAGGAAGCCCTACATCAACAAGTGCCAAAGGAAGAAGTAGGCATTATGTGAAAGGATCAAATAGACTAATGCTAAACTTCATTCTACTCTAGAATCGAGCCAATCTGAATATCCACGGAAGAAATATTCTAAATACAAAGTCTTAAAGAAGGTCATACTAGCAGACGAAATAAAAGATTTCATCTAAAAAAATATCTAAATATCTCTCTATAAGGAAGCCCTATGTGCTTAATTCTAATTTTGAATAAGATGATTTTTAGCTAGTTACATCATTCAAAGATATCCAGGGGACTATTGACTAGGGGCAAGGGTTCACTTCCTTGTGCCGTAGATTAACCTTATTAATCTCATGATGCCATATTTCAACGAAAGAGAACAAATCAAGTATACCTTTGAGGTAGAAATGTGTAACCCCTAAGACAAGCTCCAATGTTTAGGGATAGGAACATCCCCAAGGATAAGAAAAAGGAAATTTAGATAAATAAGGACATCAAGCCTTCGCAAGTTAAACTTGTACTCAAGAAGGTGGAATTCAATATAGCAGCCCATCTCAAGAGAATCCCTGTCATGCTAAGTGTATTTGATGCCCTAATAATGTCACAGGAACTCCAAGATACAATCTTATAGAATCTAGTCAACTATCAAGCATACTTCACGGAAGAGAAGATAAAGGAGTCTTTATATGTATGTCAAACTCCTATCATCATATTCACAAATGATAACTTGTTGTAAGGAATAATAAACCATAATAGGTCATTGTATATCATAGGAAATAGTGATAGGATCAAGATCAATCACATCCTGATTGGCCTAGGTTACTCAGTCAATTTGATGACTCTCTGGACTCTAAAAGCTCTAACTTTAGATGTGTGCCACCTATCGTTCAAGATTATAACAATCTAAGGGTTTATTTAGAATAGGTAAAGAGCTTTGAGAACCATAACCAACGCTCTGAAAATAGGCGAGTTGATACCGATGCATCATACAAAGCATTACTAGGGGGGCTATGGCTACATGAAGACCCGATAGTACCATCAACCCTACATCAATACCTCAAATACTTCGGAGATGGTAAAGAACACTAAATTAATGAAGATGTACATCCTTTTAATATTCATGAGGTACATTATGATGATGCAAAATACTATCAAAGATCCCATGCTAATAGAGGGTCTACTTCTATCAATCAAGTAAAGCAAAAAATTACTAGCTTGATCCTTGCTCCTTATTTAAGAAGTGATACTAATTTAGACTCTTCAAATAAAGAATCTCAACAAATATACCTAGGTGGTTACACCTCTAATAAGGATGACAACAGGAATCAAGTAGAAAATATTCTCCTTGTTATTAAAATTTCACAAGGCTTATTTAAGTTATGAGATGAGATAGGCATCAATGTCATGGAAGAATTACTAACTTTCTATGTTCCCCCATAATATAAAGTAGAAAAGAAGATACTATTCTACAAGTTGATCCCTTGTGTCCTAATCATACATAAAATTGTGGAGATTGAGGATCCAGTAGATGATGGCGACCATCAACCAGTAGTTATGCCTAAATATTTTTGGATCCGCTCCATCAAATAATTAGGAAGTCTAACTGTGGACATCCATAAACAAAGGAAGAGAATCATTTCTTCAAGAATCTATGAGATTCACCTCAAGAGCATGCTTATATTCCTAAAAAAGGAAACAAGAATATCAAAAGATTGGGGTATATCACTCCAAACATCCACATATGCATCATGGTCACCACTAGACCTTTGTCTGATTTGTAGGATGTCCAAACAATGTTAACACCTTCTATCACAAGCATTGAGGTAGCCATAACTCTTCAGACATTACAAGAAGGTGACATTCTCGATGAAATTCCATCAGGACAGGAAGATAAGAGGCATGATGTAGCTAAAATACTCCTAGATGAATCTTTGTAAAATCTCACTCAACATGATGAACTACTTGGTGAATAAATAATCCTCAAATCAAAATAAACTCCATCAAAGCTCGAAGATTGGGGTCAAGCCACAGTCGATGAATTGATAGAAGTTAGCCTAGGCTCAGAAGAAGACCCCAAGCCAACCTTCATTAGCACTCAACTCTCAGAGAAAATCCAAACTTAACTCAAAGCAATAATTTGACAGCACATTGATTACTTTGCATGGAGCTATAAGGAGATACTTGGACTAGATTATGAAGTTATAGTCCATATATTAGCCATCAATCCCAAGCTTCCATATGTCAAACAAGAACCTAGGAAGATAAAATTTGACCAGGAATAAAAGGTGATAAAAGAAACAAAGAAACTTATTAAAGAAAACTTTATTAGAGAAGAAAAATACGTAGATTGGGTGGCAAGCATTGTAGTAGTCAGAAAAAAAAAAATAGCCAGAACTACATTTGTGTGGACTATAGGGACATAAATAAAACATGCCCAAAGATGACTTTCCATTGCCAATAATAAAAATCATAAGTGAGAACATGGCTGAGTTTGAAATATTCTCCTTTATGAATGATTTTTCATGATAAAACTAAATCAAAATGTATATTGATGATGAGAAGCATATAACCTTTAGAACACTAATTGGAACTACTATTATAGTTTGATGCTTTTCAGGCTCAAGAATGCAGACACCACTTATCAAAGATTCTACTAACCCAAAATTTTGATGATCTCATATATCAATTAGTCAAATGTTATGTGGATGACTTGGAAGTTAAAACCAAGACCAAAAACAAGTACATTCAAGATCTAAAAGTAGTATTTGACCACCTTAGAAAATATAACTTAAAGATAAATATTATGAAATGTGCCTTAGAGTATCATTAAGAAAGTTCCTTGGATTCATTGTCAGGCACCGAGAAATTGAAATTGATCCATCCAAAATTAAAGCCATCTTGGACATGCCACCACCTAGCAACTTAAAATAGTTAAGGTCATTCCAAGGTCTACTTCCATACATAAGAAGATTCATCTCAAACCTTTCTGAAAAATGAAAGCCTTTCTCCAGATTAATAAAGAAAGATTCCATTCATTTGGGATTGAGACTACCAACAAACCTTTGATGAGATCAAGCAGTATCTCTTAAAGCCACTAGTCTTGACAGCACCCGTGCTTAAATGACCCTTGATCCTCTACATGGCCACAATGGAAGGGTCCCTTGGATGTTTCTCGCCCAGAATAATGAGGAGGACAAAAAAAATACACTCTGCTACTTGAGTAGAATGCTAGTAGGGTTAGAAAATTACTACTCTCTAATAGAAAAGTATTGTTTGGTGCTCATATTCATAGTCAAGAAGCTCAGGCGTTATTTGCTTTTTCATCAATTTATTTTAATATCAAAGGTTGTTCCTATAAAGTATCTAATTACTAGACCTATATTCACTGGAAGGTTAGCAAGTGGGTTTTAATACTCATAGAATATGACATCAAATTCATCCCCAAAAGGTGGTTAAAAGACAAGCTCTCACTGATTTTCTCGTAGCTCACCCAGTACTAGATGATTCTCTATTGAGTTGCGAACTCCTTGATGAAGAGATCCTTTTTGTTAAAGAAAGGGAACCTTACTAGAAACTATATTTTGATGGGGGTATCATCTATTAGACCAGAGATTTCACAAGTCAAAGCAGGCATTGGACTTATTTATGTCACTCTGAATAGGGACATCTTTCGATATTCATATTCTCTCTCAGAATCATGCACACACAATAAAGCTAATTATGAAGCCCTAATTACAAGATTAAAAATGGTCCTCAATATGGGGATATCTCGCCTACATGTCTTTGATGATTCAAAACTGGTCATTAATCAAGTCCAAGGAGAATATGAAGTCTATAAATCTGAGCTCCTAAAATACCATGAAAAGGCTCAAGAACTTATGGGATAAATCTCACATGTTCAAATAACTAAGGTTCCCCAATTCATCAATATTGAAGTTGATTCCTTAGCTAAGCTATTTGAGACACTAGCTGACCTTAACTAAGGAGAGATTTTAATCACAATCCATAATAGACAAATGATAAGCTTGATCTTTAGCATCAAGCACAAAAAAAAAAAATCTCAACTGATAGGAAAAGCTACAAATTGGAGAATATCATTCACTAACTACCTCAAAGGAGGGAAACTCCCAAAAGGTAAATCAACATGAACACAACTCAGAAGGAGAGCCACGGGCTTTTTACCTATCAATGATACTCTTTATAAAAGGTTTTTCGATTAATTACTTCTGCACTATCTCTTAGACAATGAAGCTAAAGAAGTTATGTATGAGGTGTATTTTGGGGTCTATAAGGCTTATCAATCGGGTTCTAAAATGATGATGAAAATCAAATACATGGGCTACTATTGACCCATGATAGTGAGGGATTGCATCGAATATGTGAAGAAAATATCATTTGTGCCAAATCCATGAGGACTTCATTCATCAACACACGCATCTCCTACATTTGACAGTGTGCTTATGGCCATTCAAAGTATGGGGTATATATATCATCAGCCCAATTGAGCCATCTTCTTCCAGAGGACATCACTTCATACTAATAACGATTGATTATTTCTCTCGGTGGATCGAGGTGATTTCGTTAAAAGAAGTAAAAGTAGATATTGTTATTTGCTTCTTTTGAGAAAATATCCTACATCGATTTAGTGTCCCCCAAAATATCATAGACCATCCTTCAGAAGTTTTAAGATGGGGTGATTTGTATATCATCATAAGATAGATTGGAGATATTCATTTATCTATAATGCTAGGGCAAATAATATTGCTAAGACATTCAACAAGACTCTCTCCAAGATATTAAAAAAGGTTATCTCCAGGAATAAAATAAATTGGCACCAAAAGCTTCTTGAAATGTTATGGGCCTATCACACCACATATTGAATCCTTATCCAATCAACACCATACACATTGATGTTTGGGATTGAGGCCATTTTGCCAGTAGAGGTACAAATTTTCTTTCTAAGGATTTCCCTATAGGAAGAGATCATAAAAGAAGATAATGTTCATCTTCACCTTGACGAGCTAGACTCTTTAGATGAAACAAGACTTGCAACTCAACAATGTCTGAAAATGTATCGAGTACAAATTTCTAGGGCTTCAAACAAGATGGCCTGACTTAGATCCTTTTAGAAAGGAGAAATAGTCTTATTCTTGACAAGACTCATAATCCCAAACTGAAATAAGAAAAACAAGTTTGAGCTTAATTGGGATGGCCCTTATATTATTGAGAGGACATGTAAAGGAGGATCCTATCAACTAATTGATGACAAAGGGGAAAGGCCTATGCCACTAATCAACGCTTGATTTCTCAAAAGGTACTATGGCTAAGCTTTTGGGTGTAATAATAAAATGAAAAATGTCTACACTTCATCTATGACGGAATGTCTGATTTCCCCAAAAGGAAATATCTAGTCAAATATGCACTCCATATTTCTTGAGACAAAACATGGACAAAAAATTTCACCCAAATTATGTGACGATTGAGTCCACGCCCCCATCAAAGTTCGCTCCTTGTGGCAAATTAAATTTATTTCTCGTGGTAACTCAAGTTTACTCTTCATGGCAACCCAAGTTCACTCATTATGGCAAAACAAGTCCACTCTTCATGGCAACCCAGTTCACTCATTGTAGCGAATCAAGTCCACTTATTGTGGCCAATTAAGTCTACTCCACATAATAAATTAAGTCCACTCTTATGTAGTGAGATGAGTCCGTCATCACGTGACAAGTCAAGTCCAAAAAAAGGCCTATCTTTTAGGATTGAGATGTGGGGGAACACAAAATTGCAAATGAAATTTGATGCGAAGGAATTCTATAAAGTAATAATGATATTCCTAAATAAGATGGAAGAAAGCAAGAAAAAGTCCTAGATAAAGAGGATAATGATAGTCCTAAGGTACATAAAACCTAGTGATGCTTCTCAACGGCCGGTTATTCATGCTTTCCCATCATCACTTGAGAAAGCAAGTGTCATATTAACAAAAGGAGATAGAAAAATTTTAAAGAGAAGAAGGAGATAGCGGATCATTACCTGATGCTGGTGATGGTAGATGGATACCCATAAGTGTAAACATCCTTTGACTAAAGCATGATCTAGGATCCACATCTGCAGCAAAGGCTTAAATCAATATATACACAATGCAAAACCTGACAAAAGTTCAGATATTTCTTACCATCTAAATATGAAATATCATCGGAAGGGCCTCCAAAATCCTCATCCAGTTCACTTGAAATAGAACATAATTTCATCAAGACAGAAGTAGAAAAGGGGAAGAAAACATGGGATGGAGAAATGACCAATATCTAGGAACTCCATTCTACTCTAGGTGCTCACATTCAATGATGGTGAACCCAATTAGACTACTCTATCCAAATCCATGTTAGAAGGTTTATGCACTAGTGTTGGTAAAGAAAGGGTTTCCCTGGGCCCTTTTTCATGTCAATCATGCAAAATAAAGAAATTGGAACTTGAGATGGTGTATGTGGTAAAATCAACCCTAATGCACTAGGAATAGGAAAGTCACGAGCAAATTGAGGTGCTTTCACCTCAGATTCAATTTGAGACCTGCATTACCTCAAAAATGATCATATTGATCTTATAAGGGGGAATGGATCTCACCTCATTTTGCCTAGGATGAGCAAACTCCTGAGATAGGATCTTCCATGTCACTTGGACTCTCTATTGTTTAGACCCTTTGCTATTCATCACTTGCTTCTCCTTGTTGTGTGAACCAAACTCATTCCTAAATAAAAATCCTAGATTAATATGAAAATTCCATCCCATGCTGTTGAATCACATTATAGCATATAAACAAAGAACCTTAGCCTCATGCTCAATATCAAGAATATAGTACTCTAAATTATTTTGAAGGAGAGTAAAATGCAATCAATAGCCAGCTAACTGGCCTAGACATAATGGTGCTAAAGGGGTAGGAACATTCTCAAGAAAGCCCTGATCATATCCAAATTGCCAAGAGAATCAGTGTGGATTATAAGATTCTGTGGCTAAATGCTCTTTTGAGCAGAGTTGAGTACTCTATGCTACAAAGAGATGATGTACTCATAAGCCTTCAAAGACAACGGAAGATGAGCCATGTCTACTAGTATGTTGGAATTTGAAAGAGTGTAAGAGAAAGCTCACCACTCGATGTTCTAAGGATCTTGCACATGCATCTTGGCTTCCTTAGGAGTGAAAGTATAAGCAACCATAGTTATGAGGTGAATCATCTCAAGAACAAGGATTGAGCATGAGTGACATAACCCCATAATTGCATCACTAGGCTCCAATTCAATATCTGTCCTCTATAAATGAGCATCAATTCATGCATAAAGAAAGTGAATGAGAAACCAAGTCAAAAAATCACATGATTCTTTGGGGCTGCCCACCATCACTCTGAGACTTGCATATATGGATCCCAACACTACAAGAGCTAGAGCAACCTTTTATCCATGTGCCATCGTGCAAGCTATCACAAAAGTCTCTAGATGAATGTATTTCCCACAATGTGGCATGATGAAGTGCCCAAGCCATAAACATATGAAAGCGGCAAAATATATCTCAAGGCCAAACTTTGGAAGGGCATCCCCTGTGTCCTGCATGATCCAGTCAAACTTGGTCAGCTTGCTCGTTTGAGATCTTTCATAAAAAAAGGGCAATCCAATGATCAAAGTATACCCATGTCTGATTATTCAGAAAATATGTCACCATCCAACGATAGATCTTGAGAAGGTCATGAAAGTGTAACTAAAATTGAGGGATACATGATGGTTAGTAGGGACATACACATCATAAAAACTCCCAAAAATAGGGATTCCAACTATCTATTATATGTCTCATAAAGAGATACCAACCTCATCATATAAAGTACAAAAGTATCTGTGGCATGGTTTTATATCTCGATCATGCTATGAAAAATCTTTGAGTCTCGCACATACTAACCTTTGGATATTATGAGCTCCCCAAGATATCAACACCGGTGAGCTAGGTTGAAAATTGAGATATCACGTTATCAACCCACTTTGAATAATTCGACAAGACTGGCACAACTCTTGCAAGTGGGAAGGATCATCCCTGAGAAAAAGAGAGGCCATTTAAAATACAAAACCCCAATATTATCGTTGCCAAAGATTCCTAACAGGTTTCAACATGAAGGACTTGCTCGCTCCATTAGCACATGACATTCCTTCTTTAGAAAAATGGGCAAAAATGTCATAATTATCAAACCACACTCATTTTTTATGCTCCTAGGATTGGTATACCAAGACAACTTCAACATCAATCCCAGAGATAGGAAGAAAGTGATATAGGATCAAACTATTTTTCTTCTTGTCTCAAACTCTCACAATTATGAAAGGCTCCATAACGCCTTCTAAAAAGGAAAGAAGAGAGAGAAGAAAGATAAACAAGTGAAAGAAAAGAAGGAGAATTATCAGAAGTTGACAAAAGTAGGATAGAGAATCTTGCCTATAAAAAAGCAACAAAAGGAGGTCAAGAACTCACTATGGTTCACATCCACTCCCCTCCCAAGTGAACTCGTGAAGTGGATGCGAAGGGGGCACCTTGTTTAAGTAATTTTTGCAACCCAACACCAACTTTGAGTTAGAATTGGACTTTAACCAGATTTAGGATAATTTAGATCAACATAAACTAGAAAAGGGTTGTAAAATTATATCCAAAATCTAGATTGAGTCACAATCGGATGCTCAGTTCTCAACCAGATGTCTGATATAGTTCGACTGTGCAGTCCCTTATGCATAGTTGAACATCCAGTATAGCCCAACTTCATGAACACTGTTCGGTATTGGATGTCTAGTTGCCAACTAGGTGTTTGGTTCAATCGTGAATTTGTAGAAATGAAAATAAAATTTTTCTCAAAATCCATCAGAATCAATCCAATTTTTCAACAAAGAAGGTATAATCTCGGAGAATATCAATTTGAGATTTAAATGGGTTTATGGCAAGAGAATACTCATCAAATCCCAATAATCAAAATTGGAGATTCTCTCAAACCTCTACAAAAAAGTGGTTAGGGCACATGAATTAAAAAGGATTGGGCAAATTCTATACAAATTGAAGAAGTTCGGAGGAAGATCCAATCATCTAGGAGGAGAGAAAGAAGGTATCAATAAGAGATCAAAAAGATGCAAGATTTTATCCCTTTATTCATTTTTCCTTTCATTATCTCTTCTTCTCTTCATCCCCTGTGAGGTCTTTATTTTCTCATGCCTGTTGCTACTGCTCCCTCTTCCTCAAGGCTTGTGGTCACCTATAGCCCCATTCTCTACCAACCATCATACGTTCTCAATAGCTCGAGTTTGAATGGCAAAATCTAAAATATTCGGGCATCTAAACCCCGTTACCAATCTTTCTTTTGTTTGTCAATATGATGGCCACCCGCGGTCCTCTGTATGATGGCGGATCTCCACTAACAACATAGCCATCTACAACACTCCATATGATGATAGATCTCTACTAACACCATGGTCATCTGCAGTGCTTTGTATGATGGCAGATCTCTACTAATACTGTAGGTACCTGTGGCCCTCTATATGATGATGGATCTCCAACAACATCGAGCCCACTCGTAGCCCTTCATATGATGACGAATCTCTACTAACACTGCAACCGCCCGTGGCTCTTCATATGATAGTGGATCTCCACTAATATCGCAGCCACCTATGGCCCTCGGTATGATAATAAATCTTGACCAACATTGTAACTACCGGTAGCCCTCTGTGTGACACTAGATCTCCACCAATATCGTGGCCACCCGTGGCCCTCTGTATGATGATATATCTCTACCAACACTGTAACTACTGGCGGCCCTCTGTATGACGATGGATATCCACCAACATTGTAGCCACCATGGCTCTAGAATGCTGATAAACCACCATTACCATCACAGTCATCTGTGGTCTCATTCATCACCATGGCATCATAACAGAAAAAATCGATGATAGGAATCTCTTGGATTGATAATGAGAAGGAGAGCAAAAATAAAAATAAGAACAAGAACAAAAATAGAACAAAGAAAGATAATAATAAAACATCTTAATGAGATGGTTTTAGACTAGTCTGTAGTATCATCCGACAATTAATCTAACTTGGGTTAACCTGCAGCCTTGTCCGAAAGTCAAATGGTTTAGGACTAACATATGATCTCACTTGATAATCAATTAACTTAGGGCTAGCCTACGATCTCACTCAAAAGTGAAATAGTTAAGGACAATATGTAGTTTCACCCGATAACCAATTGACTTAGGGCTAGACTACGATCTCACTTGAAAGTCAAAGATTTAGGACCAACCTACAATCTCGCTCAATAACCAATCTGATTTAGAGCTAGCCTGCAATCTCACCCAAAAGTCAAACTGTTTATGGCCAACTTATGACCTCACCTGATAATCAATCAACTTAGGGTTAGCCTGTAATCTCGTTCGAAAGTCAAACGATTTAGGGACAGCATAACTAATTGACTTAGGGCCTCACCTAAAAGTCAAATGGGACCAACTTGCGGTCTTGTCCAACAACCAATCGACTTTGGACCAGCCTACAATCTCACTCAAAAGTCAAATGATTTAGAGCAAGCATAGAGTCTCGTTTAACAACCAATCTGATTTAAGACTAGCCTGTAGTTTTGCCTGAAAGTCAAACGATTTAGGGTTAGCTTGTGGTCTCATCTGAGAGTCAAATGTTTAATACTAGCCTGTAGTCTCATTCAAAAGTTAAATAGTTTAAGGTCAGTCTACAGTCTCGCCCAATAAACATTCGACTTAGAGCTAGCCTGTAGACTTACCTGAAAGTTAAACGGTTTAGGGCTAGTTTGCGATCTCGCCCAACAAACAATCTGACTTAGGGCTAGCCTATGATTTCACTCAAAAGTCAGTTTGAACTTATGGCTAGCTTGCGGACTCACCATAATATTATTATGATAGCTCAAGGATTTTTGAAACAAATCAATTAACATAAATTAATTAAATTAAAGTGACGCAAATTGGATTTTAAATTAGACTTGAATTGAAGCCGAGTTTTGAATATTAAACTAAATCAAATTAAATTTGACTCAAATCAAATTCTAAACATCAAACTAAATTGAATCTAACTTGATCCAAATCAAGTTTTGAACATCAAATTGAATCAAATCAGACTTAAGTCTAGATCAAATTCTGAATATTGAACTGAATCAGACTTAAACTGAGACCAAGTCTGAATTTTAAATTAGCTCAAATTGAATCCAAGATCAGATAAAATTTAACCAGACTTAAACATGAAATAAAACATAGGTCAAGTCTGAACCGTACAAGTTAAAATAGAACTAAAATAAGGTCAAGTTAAAATTCCATTGGGTGTGCTAAACCATCGACAATGCTCCAAGGGTATGAATAATAGGTGATGTTACTAGCCTAACTTAAAATAAAATTAGTTTAGATAGAACTAAATAAGGTCAGATTGGGTCCTATTGGGTGTATTATAAAAGTCTTTGATAGTACTCCAAGACTATGTCTAACTCCACGAGCAGTGAATAATGCTACTTCAAAATTTATAAAGTTATCGCCCAAGTTTCATTGATCATGAAAATACTTCAAATTTATAAAATTATCACTTATATTTCATTGGCTATAGAAACACTTTAAAATTAAGAAATTTATCGCCTACACCTTATTACCTATAAAAATACTTCAAAATTAATAAAATTATGACCTACACCTCATTGGCTATATAAACACTTCAAAATTTAATGAAGGTATTGCCTACGCCTCATTGGATATGAAAATACTTTAAAAATAATGGAGTTATCATCTATGACTTATTGGTTATGAAAATACTTCAAAATAAATGAAGTTATGACTTACATTTCATTAATTATAAAAATATTTCAAAATCAATGAAGTCATAGTTTATACATTATTGGCTATAGAAACACTTAAAAACCAACGAAATTATCGCTTATACCTTATTAGTTATGAAGATAGTTTAAAATCAATGAAATTATCGCCTATGTCTTATTGACTATGTAAATACTTCAAAATCAATAAAATTATTGCTTATGTCTCATTGGTTATAAAAATACTTTAAAATTAATGAAGTTATTGTCTATGTTTTATTAGGTATGAAAACACTTCAAAATCAATGAAATTATCACTTATGCCTCGTTAGTTAATGGAAACACTTCACCTATCATTTTCCTTCCATCTCCCATTGGGCGACGTCATCTATATATGCCAAAGACCAAGTTAAGATCTATCCGAATCAAGACATCACGTGGTATAGAGTATGGGAGTGGGGGTGGCAGCATGAATTAGAGTTTCTTCTCCACTCTTTCTCTTTCTTTGCTTCTTTCATATTTTCTATAATTTCATATTAAAATTTATTGTGAAATGAGGATATATTCTTATTTAAGCCATATATTACTTCTTAAAATTAATAGAATACTTTCTTCTTTTTTTTATGTCTCTATTTTATTAGATAGATTTTTTACTTTAGGAGATTTTTAACAATGATCGAGGTAATTAACAACAGGAGTTTGCACCTATTAGAAATCAACATTTTTTTTAAACCTGATAGTACATTTAAAATTAAAACATATTCTAATTTGTGCATCAAGGTCTCTGTCACTCCCCACCGTCGAAATTGATCCCACAGTGCAAATACCCTATAGAAGAATCTATTGATGGATTTTATTTTGGGTCTCTCTAAGACTCAATGAGGTTTAGATTAAGTATATTTTGTTGTTGATAGGTTTTTTAAAATGATACAATTCATTTCATATGAGAAAACAACAGTTGCGATAAGGGTGGCTAATTTATTTTTCTAAAAGATTATAAGGCTATATATGGAGTGGCAAGATCATCACTTCTAATTGTGATACTAAATTTTTAACTCACTTTTGAAGGACATTATGGAGACAATTTGACATATCTCTATAATTTAGTAGTGCTTATCATTCTCAAACTGATGTGTAAATTGAAGTAATAAATCAAACACTTGTAAGCATTATACGATGTCTTGCAAGGGACAAACTAAAATAATTGGACTATGCACTTACACAAATTGAATTCACTTTCAACAATATGAAAAACATGGTCTATGAAAAATTACCATTTGAAATCATCAATGGAAGAATCTCAAAGCACACATTAGACCTGGTAGTATTTCCTAAGTTTTTAAGAATAAGCATAGATGTAGATAACATAATGAAAAAAATTATTGAAATGCATATTAAGGTAAAGAAAAAATTAAAAGAATCTAATGTCAAATATAAAACTAAAGTAAACATTCATAGACATCTGAAAGCATTTTAAAAAGGAGATTTAGTGATAGTACATTTGAGAAAAAATGATTTCCAATTGAAACTTATATCAAATTAAAAGAGAAGAAAATTGAGCCTTTGAAAATACTAAGAAAGATAAATGATAATACATATATTATCAAGTTCTCAAAAGATTTGAGAATTTCAAACACTTTCAGTTGTTAATATCTATTTGAATTGCATGCACAAAAAATTTAGAATTTCTAACAATCTAATTAAAATTTAAGTGTAGGTTATATTCAATTTAAAACTTAAAAAGATAGAAACTTATTTAATTAAAGATTTATAATAATTATATAAATAAAATTCAGTCCTATAAACATAGAAAAACTATTATTTTTTTAACAAAATTTTATTTTAGTAAACGTTTTCTTTTTCTTATGAATTTACAACCGCGCTTTCTTTGTTTTTTTTATGTTTCTCGCTGCGTCAGTCTCCTCACAGCTGCATCTTTTGTATTAATGGGCAAGGTGGCCACTGCTCGATTCACACAGTAGAGTTTCCCAACTCGAATCTCCACCTGTAGAATGACAGCAGAACCGTTCAACTTTTGTACTAAATGATCATTTCTCCTACTCAGGAAGTCAAATTCATTGACAAAGATCACAACAAGATTCACCCACTGCATAGTGCCACTGATCGGATTCTTTGGAACCCAAACAACGCCATCGACATCAACAATCGACTCCTTGCTTAGCCCCGTCGCAAACTTCACCATCTGCACACTCCCATACTCCTTCCCAACAGCGAGCACACACTGTACCGTGCTTATCGACTGCCTCACCACCACGAACGCCATCTTCTTGCTCACCGGCCGGATTATCTGTGCATTCCCGTTGGTCTGCCAGCTTCGCATTCGACGACTCGATTGGTGTCCATTCACGGCTGCGCACTGCCTCGGACTGAAATCCAAGGTTATAGGTTTGGTAACTTTCGATTCTTTCGACAAATTATTTTTTAAGTTTTTATTCGGACTGGAATCCAAGGTTACAGGTTTCTTAACCTTCAATTGATTTCACAATTTTTTTTTAAATTTTTTATTAAACTTGTTTTTATATAAAAAAAAATATTAAAAAATAATAAAAAATTATGAAAGGAATTTATTTATATATATTTTTTAAAATTATTAAATAAAAATTGTTTAGTTAAAAATATTTAAAATATTGAAAACAAAGTAGTAATTAGGATTTAACCCGAGTCAAATATGACCTGAATTAAATTCTTAATTATTAAACTAAATAATACTTATAATGTAAAATTAATATATAAAATTAAATAATCTATCTTAAAAAATTAAATTAAATTTTAGATCCAAATGTTTTAAGTTAGTTTAAAACAGAAACATTCAAAATCGAGAATCCCTATCGATAGAACGGATGTCGTACGAGGCAGTTTAAAAGTTCCAATTCGCGATTAATTATCAAGATTTTAGGGATTGTATAAAATTATCTCTTTCGTTAACAAGCGCGAGAAGCTAATAAAAAACTCATTTCCGAAAGTGAAAAAAAATGGAAAAATAACCCGTTGGGTAGCGACTCAATCTGTCCCCAATTATTATTAGATGCTCTGTTTGAGATATAACCAATAATGCTTAAAAAATTTGGAAAAAATGACAATTGACAAATTCAATTGAACGGGGTGTCTATGCAGCCACGTGGCATCGCATGTACACCATTTATTCACCTATAAATGAAAGGAAATTTTGCGGATATATCCCTGAAAGCAATTGAATTAGCATTTACACCGTCCAAACTTATCGGTCACATCCATCCTCTTTAAATAAGATTTTTTACGCATGCGCCACTGTCGTTGAGTTCTGTTAAATTAAACGTGATAAAAACAAAATCCATATTATGAAATCTCTTTTTTACCCTTCTTGCTTAGCAAACAAAAATTTTAAAACTTCTAACCTACATTGTTTCTCTTTCCCGCGTCTGCGAACCTCATGTTTGTGGCCCGCTTCCGCGTGCTGCGCTCAGGCGCCCCGCGTCTCGCATCCCCGCCCTGCCACCCTCGCGCTTGTGCCCTGCATCTGCATCCTGCGCTCAAGAGTCCTGCAGCCAGCATCTGCGCCCTGCATCCCGCTCCGCACGCCCTGCACCCATGCAAGCAATAGCCCTTATCGTGACTGTCGACCACTGTCGCTATGATTACCTGCACCTGAGTCTACCTTCTTGTCCCCGTGCTTATGCCTCCTGCCCGTCCGCCTTGGTTCCCTCGGAGGCGATAACGCTCATTTGCAGCCTCCATCGCATTCAATAATCCTAAGAACACAACTCGGTATATGTTTCGCAATTTTGCCTTACGCCCTAATGCTAGACATCTATGTTTTCAATGTTCTTTTCGTTCGTTAGGGATAGGAAGATAACGGATACATTATTGGGAAATGATCTAAATGCGATAAAGAAAACTTAAAACTAATATCATAACTTAGGAAGGAAAAAAGGCACAATAATATTTCAAGCATTTAAGGCATTGATTTAATGGCATGAGTTAGATGACATTAGAACTGCAAAATGTCATCCAACTCATGTGATTAAAATTATGACTTACATAAAATTATTCAGTGGTTGCATTAACATAATGCAACTTGATATCTATTTTTCACCCGATTGGCCTTTTCTAATAGCTTTATTGTGAATTTGAGCAAGACATTGGCCCCTAGTTATATTAAGTTATCCTTCTTTCATAGAATCACACTGACGTTTTGAGTTGTAACCTGAGCGGATATATTGTTTACTAGATGTATTTGGAGTTTGTATACATTAACCTTCTTATAACATCTGCTATAACTCATTTATGTCTTATATATGGTGAGATATTAAGGGAAAATCCTTTGTAAATAGTGAGCTATTCGCAAATTCTAAGATAAAAGAGTTATATGACATCAAAAATAGACTTAAGTTGACTAGTTCTATACAAATGTAAATGGCACCATTAAATAGCAGTTTAACTAAGTTTTTTCAATCCACCCTTTCTATTATTATCTCCCGAACTATTATCTTTGATTTTGTGTGGGAAAGAGGATTGATTGATTGTTTGATGGCACATTAGTACATTGGTGTATTTTAGAATTAATGCATAGAATGTGTTATATCATTGCTTGATTGAAATGGACTCGAATTAGGTCTAAGTCAGACCTAAAATCAGAATTAAATTGGTTCAGGCTCAAACCGTAACTTGGTCTAATCAAGTTGAATTAGAATCGAATCAGTTTAGACCTAAATTCTAATCGGGTATGATTAGGTCAAACTGGAACCAAATTGGCTTAGACCTAAAGCTTAATTGGGTCTAATTAGGTTGAACCAAAACCAAACTAGTTCAAATCCAAACTCTAATTGGGTCCACTTGGGACAAATCCAAACCAAGTTGGTTCTAACCCAAACCCTATAAGATTCGAACCAAAATTCAATAAGGATTCAATAAAGATCGAAAGTGAATCCAATTAGAATCCAATAAGGAACTAAATTTTCATCCAATAAGGATTGAATCTGAATCCAATAAGAATCCAATAAGGGTTGAACGCAAATCCAATTAAGATTCGATAAAAGGTCAAACCTAAATCTAATAAAAGTTGAACTAGAATCCAATTAGGATTTATTATTGAATCAGACCCAAACCTAATAATGGTCGAATCCAAACTTAATGCGAGTCAAACCTAAATTTTATAAGGATTCAATAAGGATTGAACTCAAATCTAATTAAGATCTATTAAGAGTCAAACCCAACCTAATAAGAGTCGAATCCAAACCAATAATGGTCAAACTCAAATCCAATTAGGACTCGTAAGGGCTGACCTAAATTCAATTAGGATGCAATATGGATCAAACCTAACTAATAAGGATCGAGCCCAAATCTAATTAGGATCTAATAATGGTCAAATCTAGACCCAAAAAAGTTCAAACCCAAAGCCAAATCGGCTTAAATCAAGTTTGAACCCAATCTTCGAAGTAGATACAAATCAAATTCAAATTCAAATCAAGTCGAACTTAGTTTGAACTTGAATCTTAATCAGGTTAAATTAAGTTCAAACCCAATTACCAAAGTGAGTCTAGATTAGACCCAAACTCTAATCAGGTCAAATTTAGTTCAAACCCTAATCCTTATCGGGTTGAATCAAGTTTGAATCCAGTTTTCAAAGCAAGTCTATCAAGTTTAGACTAAACCAAGTCTAAATCAAATCAAGCTCAAACTAGAATGACTTGAACCACGATCAAGCTTGAATTAGAACCAAAGACTTAACAAAGATTCAAATCAAGTCAAGTCCAAATAAGGATGGTTAGTACAAACCAAATTGGCTAATCACCCCTTTCAATGAAACCAAATTAAGATAGACTCGCACATGACCATACAATCAATCAAATACCAAGCTCGAATCAATGCCAAAAAAAACCAACCGATAACAAGAAGAAAATCATCAGTGATATTTCAACATCAAATAGGATCAACTAACCTAAGACAAAATAGTCAAATAACACTCTGAAGTCAAGTAATATTATTAACATTCTTTTAAAATTAGGCCAAACATCCAATCCAGCAAAAAACAATATCAGTGGATCATCTACCATGTCACACTTGGTCAAGCGTAGGGGAGTGGGATAGTGGCAAGTATGAAACCTTCTCAATCCTCCTCCTTTCATATATTCTAAAATGAGAGTTGTTAAAAACTTAAAATATTCTAAATAATAAAATGAGAGTTGTTTGAGTCAATTTTAACCAAAAATTAGATTTAATCAAAATTTAGTCAAAATATAGAATTAAATGTCACTGGATTGTGATCGAAATGTAAATCTCAATTGGACTAAAATTGTAATTAAATTCCATCAAAAAATGGGTTTAATTTAGATTTGAATTGGTGAAAAATTTAGGCTTAAATTAAAGAGAGCTGATTGGGTCAGATACTTAAACTAAAATTGGGACTGAAATTCATCAGACATCTAGACCAAAATGAAGATTGTAAAATCTTTACAAAATGACCATTAGCTAAATTTTTCTTACGAATAAGCCCCTAAGAAGAAAGTTTTGCGAAAAGTCCTTAAAAATGTAAAATTTCAAATTGATCCCCACAGAGTACAGGGTTTGCTAATGAATCCTTCAAAATTTTATATTCATAAATACATCCTTGAAATTTCTACCTTTCACAAATAAACCTTTAGAATTTCTAAAATTTATAAATAAACCTCTTAAAAATTTTTATTTATAAATAAATCTAAATTTTATTCAAAAAGGACCTTGAAAATTTTAAAATTTTTATAAGTATGTCTTTTTTTAAAAAGAAACTCTAAAATTTATAAAATTATATTTTATTTTTTTAAAAAAATATAAATAAATTTTTCACAATTTTTATTTATAAATAAGTCTAAATTTTATTCAAAAAAGACACTGAAAATTTCAAAATTTTTATAAATATATCATTTTTGTAAAGTAGCACCTAAAATTCATAAAATTATTTTTTGAAAAAATTTATAAATAACCCCCTGAAAATTCATTATTTGAGAATGGTATAAAATTTGAATATTCTCATTAGGGAAACAAATCCCAATCAAGTGAATCATAACCAAACACAAAACATGAAAATACAATTCAATCAAATATCACAATCACCATAGCATGCCAATCATCAACAAACTGAATTTTGTAATCAAACCAATCGAAATTTTGATTTCAAAACTTCTCGATTTGGTGTTAAATCTTCTCAAGGCCTATAAATTAATGAGAACCTGCAACTAAAAAAACACACGAAGAGGAGATTAGAGTACAGACAGAGAATAATAAGAACATAGAGACAGAGGGAGAATGAGGAAAGCATCAGAAAGCCATTGTAAAGAAAAAGAACAGAGAAAATTCAAAAACAGGTAATCTCTGCCTCTTGTTTTATTTTCATTGACCCACTTCTTATTTTTCTTCCTCCATTGAAGAAGAAGTACTACATATGCTCCACCCCCTTAGTTGATGCTCCTTGTGGCCTCCGTCGGCCAGTCAGCTTCTCCAACCTCGCCTCACACCCACCTAACCCCGAGTGGGGTGGGGGAGGTGCTACCAAGAACCCTTGGGCCGGTTGGTCACATCGATCCTCCCTCATCGCATTTGCATGGACCACTACTACCTCACCATAGCTTGCTCTAACCTCACCATGACTCGTCGTGCCCACGTGGAACGCCGCTAACCTCCTGCAACCCTTCCTGCCTAAGCCATTGACAAAATGCTGGCTAGTGCTCCCTAAGCTCTATCGCAACTGTTCCTGCCTAAGTCGCCAATAAGCCACCGAGGCTCGTGCTCCCCGAGCTTCACCTCCCGCCAGCATGAACATCACTAGTTCTGCTCCCTCCATACCTTGCCATGCGTGTTGCCTCTCATCAGATCCGGCCATGGGCTTGAGGGAGACACCGTGGTTAGCCATTGCAATGACTAAAGAAAGAGAAAGATGGGAAAAAAGGGAGTACACCCATGGTTATATTGCTTGAGAAGGGGAAGAAAATGGTAGGGAGAAAGTTGCGGATGAAGTGAAAGAAAGTGAGGAAGCTAAAAAAAGTATAAAAAAAAAAAAAGAAAAAGTTTGTGAAGCCAATTGTGAAAAAAAAGGAAAAAAAGGACGTTGAAGGAGGCCAGCTGTAGGAGAAAAGAGAAACATCATGGATGTTGCTACAAGAAAAAGGACTTAGTCTATAAAAAAAAGAAATTTGGCTAGCAGATCTTGTCACGATTGCCAAGCACCACATTGTGCCCACTCGTGGTCTGTGGCATGTCAACAAACTATTTCAATATCACGGCCACCCACAATCTTTGGCACAATGATGGAGCTCTACCAACACTGCTACCACCCGAGGCCTGTCAAAGGCGGTAAACCCATAACCTCATTGTGGCCAATTGTCATCCCTCGAAGATGGTGATCAAGATGGTGAACCCATGATCTCGTCATGGCCACTCGCAGCCCCTCGAAGACTGTAATAAAGACAACAAACCTATGACCTCGCTATGGCCACCTGCAGTCCCCATAAAGACGGTGAATTCTCATCCTACTAAGCTAGTCTTCGAACTTGCACTTACCCAGCATTCGAGCTTACACTTAACTAGCCTTCGGGCTTGACTCAGTTAGCTTTCGAGCTTGCATCCAAGCTAGTCTTCGGATTCTCACCCAAGCCAATCTTGGGTTCACACTCAGCTAGCCTTTGAGCACACACCTAACTAGCGTTCGGGCTCATACTTAGCTAGCCTTTGAGATTACACTCAACTAATCTTGGAGTTCGCACTTAGCCAGCCTTCACACTTGTATCCAAGTCAGCCTTCAGGCTCATACTTGGCTAGCTTTCGGGCTCGCATTTAGCTAGTATTTAAGTTGAATGCAAGCTAACCTTTGTGCTCACATCCAAACTAACCTTCAACTTCACACTTAGCTAGCCTTTGGGTCACACTTAGCCTACCTTTAGTTTGGCACCAAAGCCAATCTTCGACCTCACACCCAAGATAACTTTCAGGTTAGTACTTAGTGAGTCTTCAGACTCATATCCAAGGCAGCTTTCAGGCTAACACTCAGCCAGCCTTCAGGCTCACACTCAAGCCAGCCTTCGGTCTCACACTCAAATTAGCCTTTAGGCTTGCACCCAAATCAGCCTTCGAGATCGCACTTAGATAGCCTTCAGACTCACATCCAAACCAGCATTTGAGCTCACACTTAGCCAACCTCTGGGCTCATATCTCAGCTAGCCTTCAGGTTTACATCTAAGCTAGCTTTCAGACTCACACCCATCTAGCCTTCGAGCTCACACTTAACTAGCTTTCAGACTCATACCTCAGCTAGACCTCGAGCTCGCATCTCAACCAGTCTTCAGGCTCATGCTTGGCCAATCTTTAAACTCGCACCCAGTTAGCTCTCGGCTCATACCTCTAAGTCAGCTTTTGAGCTCGCATCTTAGCCAACCCTCAAGTTACCATATTGAAGGCCAGGCCATGGATTCACCTAAAATTATCATAAACAGCCAATGACTCTTAAATTAAATTACTTAATATGAAGTTAACTCAATCATATTGAAATTAAACTCAGCCAAAATAAATAGGCAAAGATCAAGTTGACTCAAATAGACCTAAATTGATCAAACAATGAACTAAAATTTAATCGAGGTAGACTTTAAAAAAAATAAATTGAGTTACTAAGCCAAATAAACTCAGACTCAATCCTAAATTGACTCAATATAGGCCAATTTGAAATCAAGTTAGATTTAAATCAAACCCAATTTGGATTGAACTAAGTTCAAATCAAACTTTAATTGAGTTAAATCAAGTCCAAACTAAAAGGATAAACTCAAAGTCAAACGAAAACTAAACCAGGTTGAGCCTGGATTAAATCCAAGTTGAGTTAAATTGACTTGAACCTGAGCCGAAGTCCAGCAAACCCAGACTCTATAGAAATCTAACACAAGGTCAAACTTGACTTAAAGTAAATAAAATCAAGCTCAAATCCAAACCATATTAGTCCTAATAAAACTAATTAGGGTCAAATCGAGTCTTACTGAGAGTGCTGAAACTTTGCCAATATTCTAATGCTATGAATAAAGGGTGATATCGCCACCCTTACTTGAACCTAAATTAGTTTAGATAAAATTAAATAAGGTCAAACTGAGTCTCACTAGGTGTGCTACAAAAGCCTTTAGCAACACATCAAAACTAGATCCAACCCCATAAGTAGTTAGTGATATTACTAAACTAAAGAAGTTAATCATCAACACGCTCCAAGCTGTTAGCAATACTTCAAAGCTATATTTTGCTCTATAAGCCATTGGTGATGCTATCAAATCAAAGATATTAATTGTCAACACACTCAAAACCGTTGATCACACTTTGAAACTAGTCAATCCTAAAAGTCGTTAACAATGCATTTTCCAAACTAAACCAACACAAAAATATTGACAACACTCCAAAGCAAACTGAACACAGGTAGGCTTGAGCTCTCTTAGTCAGTCAATCATAATAACTTGTTTAAATAAAGTCAACCAACAATACCCTCTAAATTATCGGCAACACTTCAAAGTTATACTCAACCCTCTATACCGTCGGTGACGCTATCGAATCAATGAAGTTAACTAATAATTGGCTCAAAGTCGTTGGCTATACTTCGAAGGTAGTTAACCGCAGAAGTAATTGATGATGCATCCTTCTAAGCTAGCGAACCTTAGAAGCAATTAGCGATGCACCCCTTAAGCTAGTCAACCCCAGAAGCAGTTAACAATGTGCCTTTTCAAGCTAGTTGACTCCAACAATAATTGATAATGCAATTTTTAAAACTATATCCAACACCATAAGCCATTGGTAATACTACCAAACCAAAAAAAATTATCACCTATATCTTATTGGCTATGAAAATACTTCAAAAACTAAATAAAATTATCGCCTATGCTTTATCGGCTATTAAAATACTTTAATAATCAAAGAAGTTATCGTCTATGCTTTATTAGCTATGAAAATACTTCAAAGTCAATAAAATTATCACCGATACCTTATTGACTAATGAAAAATACTTCAGCCTAAATGAAGTTATTGCTGATACTTTATTGGCTAACAAAAATACTTCAAATCATGAAGTTATTACCAAAACTCAAAGCTATTGGAAACACTTTAAACTTGTCCCATTTTCTTTCATGTTCCATTAGATGATGCCATCAATACCTGCTAAAGATTGAGTCAATTAGAATTATATGTCATGCAATTCAGGGTAGGGGAGCAGGATAGTAACAGATATCTGAATTTCTTCTCTACTCTCTCTTTTTCTTTTTTCATTTTTTTATATTTTTTATAATTCTATATTGAAATTCATTATAAAGTGAGGATATATCTTTGCTTAAGTCATGTGTCTTTTCTTAAAATTAATCAAATACTTTTTTTTCTTTTTGTGTCTCTATTTTATTAACTAAGTTTTTTAAGTTTAGGAGGTTTTTGATAATTATCATATTAATTAACAATAACATCTTATGCTTATTAGAAGTCAATATTTTCACAATACTTGATAGTACACTTCAAATTAAAATAAACTTTGATTTGTGATTCAAAGTCACTCCTGGAGTCTCCGCTACTCCAGACTACTGAAATCAATCCCACAAACTTTGGCACACCTAGTGGGACTTAGTTCTTCTCCAAGTATAGAAACTTAGTTAATACAATAAAGACAACGATAAGGTAGAATTATGATTGAAGATTAATCAATTATATTTTTCTTTGTAGAAAAAAAAATCAGATGGCAATAACGAAGAATATCTTCACCCCAAGATACACCATCACCCTAGGGGCAAGTTCAACTATGCATTTTTCTTAGTCAATGGTTGCTACAGAAGCGATTGAAGTTTAGTTCAAGTTTAGAACCATCTCTGATGTCATCCAGTACAAGCAGGCACATATTACTACACCAATTGAAGTTGTTAACATGCAAAACTAACATATTCCTCACTTCCATCCTGGGGAAAGAAGTCCAATGTTGTCATCCCCAATGAGAAAGACTATTAGGATGAAAATCTAGAAGCCATACCTCAAAGGATATCGGTCTTCCAGAGGTTCAAACCAAAATAAAGCCCAGTTTTTGGCCACATTCACCCAACTCCTCCCGGGGGTAATCAAAAGCAAATCCAGACACAAGCATTTAGGAAGAAGATATTATCCTGATTGTCACAAGTAACAAAAAAGTTGCTGGAATCTTTAGTCCACTTGAAAAATTTACCCCTCGAACGAAGTCGGTCATTACCATTCCTACCTCCAACTCCTTCGCTCCATTAAGCAATTGAGAGAAGGAGAGGAGCAAATCACAAGGGACATAGTCTTGCCTTAAGACTATAGCAAATGGGCTAATCACCAAACAAAACCACAAGAGTCACTTTAAAGCTATAATCCAATGTGAGGATTCTCCAAAGGAGGCTACTCACAAAATCAAAGTAATTTTTTATTATGACTCTGGGAGGGACTGCAAGCCCTCACCACAGCGGACCAAATGCCAAAAGAAAGCTGCTCAAGAGAGGCTTACGGATGAAGAAATTTAAGAGGAAAAGGCCCTTGTGAACCAATCCTTCCTACCACACCATAGAGAGGGTGTGGCAACCCACTCTATGAGTAGACACTTAAATGAGATGACTCGACTAATGGGGAAGTTAGTCTCAATACAAAGCTTAAATTTGATCCTCAAAATATGGACCATCATATTTTGACAGAAGCCTTGGTCATAATTAAAAGCACCAATCAAGAAGTAACAATAGAAGCACTGCAAGAACCTCTAAGACAATAAGAAAAAAAGAAAGATGAACCTTAAAAGAAGGTCATGAAGTTGATAGAGATGATACTATAAATGAGTCAAAAGCTCGATAAGTTGGAACGATCTCAATAGCCATCCCAAGCAGTGGGGGTGGTAGAAGGTGCATCTCCCATAGATGAAATCCACCAAAATATAGTCCGTTCACAAGCACCTCCTCCAGTAAGAGATACCCAATCCCCGATTTCAGGGGTCTCTGAAAATATGGAACTCCCAGTATACATACAATAGCAGGTACTATGAATGGTAGCTATGCAGTTGAGATAAGAAAGTAAGATAGATAAGGTAAATGATTCTGACAAACTATGCCCTAGCCATCACAACTGAGTGCCATATCCCAGAGGCTATATAGTACCTAATTTCAAATAATTTAATTGTATGGCAATCTGAATAACACATAACTCACTTTGTGACTGTGTGGAGATTCAAATAATAGTCCCTCATTATTACTCCATATAATTTTCAGCAAGCTTGATAGAAGTAGCATTTGAGTGGTATGCTAGCTTACAATCAGAATTCATACAAACTTGGGCAAAAATAAAAGAAGGCTTTTGAATTAGATTTGGTGGAGTTAGTGATAAAGTGACCATTTAGATCTTGTCTTAACATTGAAACATGACAATGAGTCAATTCTGGATTATATCACATGGTGGAGAAATTTCAGCATTAAATGTGAACAACTCATGAGCCAATTTGAAGCAGTGGACTAGTCCTCAACAACATAAGGGAAGAATGGAGGGTACCTTATTTGAGTGTCTCTAATGGAGGGTACCTTATCTGATTGTCTCTTTTATCCATACCTTCCAAGATCTCATCATCTAAGTCAAAAAACTGGAAATGATTAGCCCACTGATCTTATCTAGTTCATAGAGTTTCAAACTAGAAAAAGATAAGGTAAAATATGGAGAGCCTTCCAAAAATTTGAGAGCTGCATTCATAGAAATTGAGCAAAAAAAATCTCCAAACCCCACCATGGACAAGAGTAATTTTCAGAAGCCACCAACTCTTGTAGGAGATGGAGAAGTGGAATGATCCAATGATCTCCACCAAAGGCTCAGAAAGAAATATTCTTTTAAAAGAGAAAGAGTAGTTAAAATCTTTTAGGATGCCTTAAAGTTAGACCTTCAATTACCAAAATCCAAAAGGCTAGGTGAGGCTAACAAAATAGATTACCCGAACTATTGTCCTTATCATAGAGTTTTGGGGCATACCATTGAAGACTTCTATGTGCTCAAGGATTGGGTTCAGAAGAAATACTGAGAAGGCAAGCAAACTCTCTTGAAGGTAGCCCTATTTGAAATACATCAATCATATTACTGTGTTCAAGGACCATGAACCACTTGTTGAAATCTTTTTTGGGGATGAAAGATCACTTATGAAATATATTGATGCATTGGATGAATATGTTTAGGGAGAAAGAAGCCAAGTAATTCTTGAAGAATTCTTATTCGACAAAATCAAAGTTTTACTAGAGGGCCCTGATGCAAGAAATAAAGAAAGTGAATTTTTGGTGGCAACATGCTCTACCATATTTACCTTTGGAGGTTTACAATCAAGCTGATTCCCACCCTATCACTTCAACGATGAGAAAATTTAGGACACAAGACAAGAAGAACCGAATAAATTCATTGGAAATGATACTAATAAAATGAGAGATCCCATAGGTCTCCCTGAGGGCTACTCCTAAGATGATTATCTTAGGGAGCAATTTGCTTGTAAGTACGACTATGACATGCTCAAACTATAGTTATATACTATAAAGGAGCTAGCTACAACTAACATGAGATTTATCAGGGGGCAAATGCAAATGTTGAATGAGCATATGAAGGCTATGGCTGCCCACATGGAAAATGTGACAAATATGACTACCATGATCTGTGAGAAAGTTAAGAGGATGGAGAAGGTACTAGTAAAAAAGACAAAGTCACACAAAAGACCTCATAGGAGTGGTGAGACACCACTTACTGACCCTCTTCGGGATTAGAATGACCACTCATACCACTTATTCTAGAGATGGGTCAAGAAAGCCAGACACTATCAAAAAGAGTTCTCTAAATTTATAACCTCTTGTCAAATGGTGACTCATATATTCAGGGTGAACGCTAACAAGTTGCTATCCCAACCTTCATTAGGCAATCCAGTAACAAATGCTCAACTCACTAGATTTGATAAAGCCCTAGTCCTAGTGCTTGTGGAAGGATACGCTTTGCTAACTTTAGAGAAATTATGTATACAAGGCACATACAATAAATACAATTCCATATCTAACTCAAAGCAACTTTATGACCATTTCAGAAGGCCTTACACCAGTAAGTGCCAAAGGAAGAAGTAGACATTTTGGGAGAGGATCAAATAACCTAATTCTAAAGGTCATGCCGCCCCCACGTCAAGTCAATCTAAATATCCATAATCAAGTCAATCTAAATATCCACAGAAGAAATATCCTAAATACAAAGTCTTAAAGAAGATTATGCCAGCAGATGAAATAAAAGAGTTCATATAGAAAGTTTCTAAAGATCTCTTTATAAGAAAATTTCATGTGTCTAATTTTAATGTTGAATAGGATGATTATTAGCTAATCACATCCTCTAAAGACATTCAAGAAACTACTAACTGACGATAAAGGTTCACTACCTCCTATCTCATGATTACCCTCAGAACTGATTCCAAAGATGAACCTTATTAGTCTCATGATGCCAAATTTCAACTAAGAAAAATAAACCAGATATAGCTCCAAGGTGGAAAGGCGCTGCCTTCAAGACAAGCTCTAATGCTTAGGGTTAAGAATATCCCCAAAGGTAAAGAAAAGGAAATCCAGATAAGTGAGGGCATTGAGCTCTCGAAAGCTAAACCTACATCCAAAAGGGTGGAATATAACATAGAAGCTCACCTCAAGAAGATCTCTATTATGCTGAGTATTTTTAATACCTTGATGATGTCACAAGAACTCAAGGATATACTAGTACACATCTTACAAAATTTGACCAACTACCAAGTATACTTTGCTGAAGAAAATATGAAAGAGTCTTTATGTGCACACCAAACCCCCATCATCACCTTCTCAAATTATGACCTGCTACTTGGAACAATAGATCACAACAGATCATTGTATATTATAGGGAACAACAATGGGATAAAGATTAATCACATCCTGATCGACTTAGGTTTCATAGTTAGTTTGATGACTTTCCAAACTGTAAGAGCTCTAACTTTAGATGTGTGTCACCTATAGTTTGATATTATAACCATACAAGGGTTTAATCAAAACAACCAAAGATCTCTGAGAGCCATAACTATCCCTCTAAAAGTAAGCACAATGATGATAGATGCTAAATTTTATGTGATCGATACTGATGAGTCATATAAAGCACTACTAAGAAAGTCATGGCTACATGAAAATAAAGTAGTGTCATCAACCCTATATCAATACCTCAAATGCTTTGAGGATAGTGAAGAATACCAAATTAATAGAGATGTACACCCTTTTGATGTTCATGAGGTACATTATGATGATGCAAAATACTATCAGAAATCTGATACTGATAGGGGGTCTGTTTCCATCAGTCAAGTAAAGCAAAAGATTGCTAATTTGATCTTTACTCCTCCTCACCTAAAAAGTGATTCTGACCTAGTTTCATTAGATGAAGATGCCCCACGAGTCTGCTTGGGTGATTATACTTCTAATAAAAATAATAACAGAGGTCAAATGAAAAATACTCTCCTTGTTACTAAGTTCAAAAAGGCTTATCTAAACCATTAGATGAGTTGAGTATCAATATCATGAAAGAATTAATGATTTTCTGTATTCCTTCACGGTGGAAAGGAGAAAAGAAATACTATTTTATAAGGCAATCCCTTGTGCCCCAAGCATACATGAAATCTTAAGGACTACAGATCTAGTGGATGATAGTGACCATCAACCGGTAGTCATGCCTAAATTTTTCTCAAATTAGCTTTGTTAGATAATCAACAAATTTGGCTATAGATGTCCATAAACAAAAAAAGAGAGTCATTTCTTCAAGAACTTATGGGATCCAGCCCAAGGACATGCTTACATTCCTAGAAGAGAAAGCAAGAACACCAAAGGACTAGGCTGTATTACCCCAAATACTCATACATCTTATGGTCATCATTGGACCTCTCTCTAATATTCAGGATCACCAAATGACATTAATACCACCGGACACATGCACCGAGGTAGTCGTGACTTTTTAGACATAATAAACAAGGTGACATCCTCGGTGGAAATTCATCAGAACTAAAAAAAAGGGGGCATGATACAGCTAAAATGCCTTTAGATGAACTTTTGCCAAATCTCACTTAATATGATGAATCACTTAGTGAAGAATAATTCTCAAACCAAAAGAAGCTCTACAAAAACTTGACAATGGGGGGCAAGCCACAGTCGATGAACTGATAGAGATTAACCTAAACTTAGAGGAGAGCCCCAAGCTAACTTTCACAAACACTCAAATTTCAAAGGAAAGCCAAATCCAGCTTAAAGTAATACTCCAAGAGTATATTGACTGATTCACATGGAGCTATAAGAAGATGCCTGGACTAGATCCTGAAGTTGCAATTCATAAAGTAATCATCATTTCTGAGCTTTTGCTTGTCAAACAAGCACTTAGGAAGGTGAAACTCGACATAGAACAGAAGGTGATAGAAGAAATAAAGAAACTGATTGAAGTAAGCTTTATCGAAAAAATTATCTAGATTGGATAGCAAGCATCGTGCCAATTAAGAAGAAGAATGGCCAAATCCACATTTGTGCAGAATATAGGGATTTAAATAAAGCTTGTCCAAAAGATAATTTTTCATTGCTAATAATAGAAATCATGATTAACAACATGGCCGACTTTAAAATATGTTTTTTTCATGGATGGTTTTTTAGGATATAACCAAATCAAGATGCATTCTAATAATGAGAAATATAAGGCCTTCAAGACACCAATTGGCATTTATTGCTGTAAGGTGATGCCCTTCAAGCTCAAGAATGCAAGTGCCCCTTATCAAAGGGCCATGACTCAAACCTTTGATGACCTTATACACTAGTTAGTGGAACGTTATGTGGATGAGTTGGTGGTCAAAACTAAGTCCAAAGATAGGCACGTCCAAGAACTAAAAATGGTATTCGACCATCTTAGGAAATATAACTTAAAGATGAATTGTATGAAATGTGCTTTTAGGATATCATTGAATAAATTCTTCGACTTTATTGGCAAACATTGAGGGATTGAAATCGATCCATCTAAGATCAAAGCTATCTTGGATATGCTACCATACAACAATTTAAAGCAATTGAGGTTGTTCTAAAGGCCAACTTACATACATAAGAAGATTCATTTCAAACCTCTTTGGAAAATACAAGCCTTTTTCCAAGATGATGAAGAAGGACACTCCATTCATTCAGGATCAAAACTACTGATAGGCCTTTAAAGAGATCAAGTAGTATCTTCTAAAGCCACTAGTCTTGATAGCAACTCTACCCGATAATCCCTTAATCCTCTACATGGTAGCAATGGAAGGATCCTTGGGGGTACTTCTTGCCCAGAATAATGAAGAAGGTAAAGAAAATATACTCTATTATCTGAGTAGATACTAGTAGGGGCAGAAAGTAACTATTTTCCTATAGAAAAGTATTATATGGTGCTCATATTCACGGTCAAGAAGCTAAGGCATTATTTGCTTTCATATCAAGTCATTTTAATATCAAAGATTGATCCCATAAAGTACCTAATAACTAGGCCTATACTGACTGAGAGACTAGCAAAGTGGGCTTTAGTTCTCATGGAATACAATATCAAATTCACTCCTCAAAAGGTAGTTAAAGGGTAAGCCTTCGCCGATTTTTTCACAATTCATATAATATTGGACAATTCTCCTCTAAGTTGTGAGCTCTGCAATGAAGAAATCTTTTTGGTCAAAGAAGGAGAACTTTAGTAGAAACTATACTTTGATGGAGCATCATCCATCAAGCCAAGGATCAAACCAAAGCTTCGACAAATCAAAGTATACATTAGACTCATTTATATCACTTAAAATGGAGGCATTTTATGATACTCTTACTCCCTCTCAAAACCATGCACAAACAATGAAGTTAAATACAAAGCCCTAATTATAAGACTGGAAATGACCCTTAATATGGAAATATCACGCTTACATATTTTTGGTGATTCGCAACTAGTTATTAGCCAAGTTTAATGCGAATATAAAGTTCACAAACCGAAGCTCCTGAAATACCATGAAAAAGCTTAAGAGCTCATAAGACAAATCTCATATATTCAAATAACTAATGTTCCTTGATCTATTAATGCAGAAACTGACTTCTTAGCCAAACTAGCCAAGGCATTGGCTAACATTGATCAACGAGAAATTTTAATCACAGTTAGTAGTAAAAAGTGATGAACATAGTCTTTAGCATCAAGCATAAGAGAATTGAATCTAAACTAATTGAAAAGGCCACAAATTGGAGGATACTATTTACTAACTACCTAAAAGTGGCGAACTCCCAGAAGATAAATCTGCATGGACATAACTCAGAAAGAGAGCTGTGCTTTCTCCTTATCGATGACACCTTTTATAGAAGGTCCTTTGGTCAACTATTTCTACACTGTCTCTCAAACAAAGAGGTTAAGGAAGTTATGTATAAGGTACATTCTTTGGTTTATAGGGCTCATCAATCAGGCCTAAAAATGATGATCAAGATTAAGTGTACGAACTACTATTGGCTTATAATGGTAAGAGATTGAATCGAATATGTGAGAAGATATCACCCATCCCAAATTCATGGTGACTTCATCCATCAACATCCAAATCCTCTACATCTAATAGTGTCCTCATGGGGATTCGAGGTATGCGGTATAGATATCATTAGTCTAATTAAACCATCTTCTTCTAGAGGTTACCACTTCATACTGATAGCAACTGATTAGTTCTCTTGATGGACTGAAGTGATTTTATTGAAAGAGGTGAAAGCAGATACTATTATCTGCTTCTTCAAGAAAATATCTTATACTGATTTAGTATCCCTTAAAGAATCATTTCTAATAATGGATCATCGTTTAGAAGTTTCAAAGTAGGACAATTCGCATATTATCATAAGATAGATTAGAGATATTCATTCATCTATAACACGAGAGCCAATGGATTTACTGAGATATTCAACAAGACTCTTTCCAAGATCTTAAAAAAAGTTATCATTAGAAAAAGAAAGACTGACACCAAAAGCTTGCTAAGACACTGTGGGCATATCATACTATATATCAAAATCCTACTCAATCAGTGCCATATGCATTGGTGTTTGGGACTGAGGTAGTTTTACTGCTAGAAGTGTAAATCCTCTCTCTAAGGATTGCCTTATAAGAAAAAATCATAGGAGAATATAACATTTATCTTCACCTTGATGAGCTAGACTTCTTAGATGAAAGATGGTTCAGCTTAAGTCCTTCCAGAAAAGAAAAATTATTAGGGCCTATAAAAAGATAGCTCAGCTTAGGCCCTTCTAGAAGAGAGAAATTACTTTAGTCCTGAGAAGACTCATAATTCCAAATCAAAACAAGAAAGACAAGTTTAAACCTAATGAGGAAGTCTCTTATATTATTGAAGGATGCTGAAAGGGGGATCCTATCAATTGATCGATGATGAGAGAGAAAGACCTATATCACTAATCAATGAAAAATTCCTCAAAAGGTATTATGCCTAAATGCTAAGGGCACAATCACAACCAAAAGTGTCTATGTTTTATCTATAATGGAATATCCAACTTCCTCAAAAGGGAATGTTTGATCAAACATACACTTCATGTTTCTCGAGGCAAAGCATAAGCACTAAATCCTGCCCAATTTGTGTAACAATTAAATACACACCGTTATTAAAGCCCACTCATTGTGGCAAGTCAAGTCTAGTTCTACATGATAATATAAGTTTACTTCCATATAGTAACTTAAGTTCCTTTCATGTGGCAATATAAATCCACTTTCATGTGGCAACCTAAGCCTACTGCTATATGGTAACCTAAGCCCACTGCTATGTGGTAGCATAAGTTCACTTCCATATATTAACCTAAGTTTACTTGTATATAGCAAATTAAGTTAACTTCTACGTGGCAACCCAAGTCCACTTCTACGTAGCAAACCAAATTTATTTTATATGGCAAATTAAGTCTATTTGTTCATGGCAAATCAAGCCTACTTCTTGTGGCGAATCAAGTCCACTTCTTGTGGTAAACCAAGTTCACTTCCTGTGCCAAACCAAGTTCACACCCACAAGGCAAAGTAAATCTACTCATTGTGGTAACTCAAGCCCAATTTATATAACAAATCAAGTCCACTTATTATGACAACTCAAGTCCACTCAGCATGGCAAATCAAGTCTACTTTCATATGGCAAGTCAAGCCTACTTTCATATAGAAATCCAAATTCACTTTCATATGGTAAAATCAAATCCACTCAATATACCAGCCTAAGTCTACTCCCTGCAATAGTTCAAGGGTACCATGTGTAGCGATTTAAACTCACATAATCAATTCGTAGGATGTTAACATAAAAGATGAGTCCTTGGGGAATTTGTTTACATCCACTCTCATCACTGAGAAAACTCATGAAGTGGATGCGAAGAATTAAATTTAAGTCAATTTTTACTAAGAATTAAATTTAATCAAATTTGAGTAAAAATATAGAATTGAATGTCACTGAATTGTGATTGACACATAGGCTTCAATTGGACTGAAATCGCAATCAATTTCGACCAAAAATTGGGTTTAATTTGGATTTGAATTGTTAAAAAATTTGGACTCAAATTAAAGAGAGTTAATTGAGCCAGATATTTGAACAAAAATTAGGGCTAAAATTCATCAAATATCTAGATCAAAAAAAAAATTATAAAATCTTTACAAAGGGTACTTGGCTGGATTTTTCTTACGAATAGGCTCCTCAAAAGAAAATTTTACAAAACAGTCCTTGAAAATTTTGAAATTTCAAATTGATCCCTACAGAATTCAGGGTTTGCGAATGAACCCATCAAAATTTTATATTCGCAAATAAATCTTTGCAATTTCTAAAATTTACAAATAAGCTCCTATAAAATTTTTATTTATAAATAAGTTCAAATTTATTCAAAAAAACCCTAAAAATTTTAGTATTTTTATAAATATTTTTTTACAAAAAAACTCTTAAAATTTATAAAATTACATTTTTGGTCTAATTTTTTCTGAAAAATTTACAAATAAATCTCTCAAAATTTTTATTTACAAATAAGTCCTAATTTTATTCGAAAAAGACCCTGAAATTTTCAAAATTTTTATTAATATGTTATTTTTTTAAAGAAGTTCTTGGAATTTATAAAAATATGTTTTGGTCTAAATTTTTGGAAAATTTGTAAATAACCCTCTGAAAATTCATTATTCAAAAATGGTGCAAAATTTGAATATTCTTATTAGGAAAATAATCACAAAACATAGTCAGTTACAAACCCTAAAGACGAAATCCTGGATCATAGCCAATTACAAAACATGAAAATAGAATTCAATCAAATATTACAATCACCACAACATGCCAATCATCATTGAACTAAATTTGGCAATCAAACTAATGAAAAATTTGATTTCAAATCTTCTCGATTTGATATTAAATCTTCTCAAGACCCATAAATTAATGAGAACCTATAAAAAAACACAAAGAGGATATTAGAACACAGATAAAGAACAACAAGAACACACAAAGAGAGAGAGAACAAGGAGAGGATTAGGGAGCCATTGTAGAGAAAAAGAATGGAGAAAATTCAGAAACAGGTATTCTCTACCTTCTGTTTTGTTTCCATGGACCCGCTTCTTGTTTTTCTTCCTCCACGAAAGAAGAAGTGTACATATGCTACTCTGCCCCCTTAGCTGATGCTTCTCATAGCCTCCATCGACCCATTGGCTTCTCCAACCTTGCCTCACACCTAACCCTGGCACCTTGGCCACCACGCCTACACCGTGCCTGTTGGGGGGCGGTGGGTGGGTGCGGCATGTGGGGGGTGGGCGGGGGCTATGAAGAACCCTTGGGTCAGTTGGTCTGACTAACCCTCCCTTATCGCACCTACGTGGGCCATCACTGTGGAACGCCGCTAGCCTCATCGTGACCCTTCTTGCCTGAGCCATCGACCAGATGCCGTCTAGTGCTCCCTGAGCTCTACCACGATCATTCCTACTTGAGTTGTGAATGAGCCATCGGGGCTCGTGCTCCCCAAGCTTTGCCTCCTGCCAGCATAGACATCATCAGTTCAGCTCCCTCCATACCTTGCCATGCATGCTGCCTGCACTATTGGAAAATCATCCTTGCTGCCAGCCTTCTACCACTTGATTCTAGCTGAATTTGGCCATATCTCATTAGATCCAGCCATGGGCTCAAGGGGGACACCGTGGTTAGCCATTGCAATAGTTAGAGAAAGAGAAAGATGGGGAAAAAAGCAGGCACAGCCATGGTTATTTTGCTTGAGAAAGGGAAGAAAATGGTAGGGAGAAAGCTACAGATGAAGTGCAAAAATGTGAGAAAGATAAAAAAGTAATAAAAAAGAAAAAGTTTGTGAAGCCAGTTGTGAAGAAAAAAAGGAAGGAAAAATAGATGAGGTTGAAGGAGGCTATCTACAAGAGAAAAAGAAACATCATGGATGTTGCTGCAAAAAAAATAGGACTTTGTCTATAGAAAAAAGGAAATTTAGCTAGCAGTGTCTTATCTCGATTGCCAAGCCACCATACTGCAAGCACTCGTGGTTTGTAGCATGTCAATAGACTATTTTAATATTGCGACCACCAACAATCTTTGGAGCAATGTCGGAGCTTCACCAACACCACGGCCACCTGTGGCCTCTCAAAAACAACAAACTCATGAGCTCGTTGCAGCCACCCACAGTTCCTCGAAGATGGTAATAAAGACAGCAAACCCTTGACCTCATCAGTGTGGGATCGAAGTTGATCAATCGAGATAGCGAAAACCTTGAGGAGCGATCTTAAATCAAAAATCAAATTTTAATTTAATTTAATGTGCGATATTAGATATTGTGAAAATATGACTTTCAATAGGATATCTCAATGATTATTAGGAACCTTCTAAAGTGAGAAACCTAGTTAATAAAATAGAGATATAAAAGAAAGAAAAGAAGAATGATTAATTAATTTAAGAAAAATTGTACATGGCGAAGTTCAACATAAGATTATAGAAAAAAAATAAAAGAAAGAGAAAGAGTGGAGAAGTTATGCTACTACACCACTCCCCCTATACTGGATGGCATGACATCCGACCTGAATTATAGAAGGGAATAAGAGAAGTTTGAATTATTTCCAATAGTTTTGAGTATCAATGATAACTTCAATTTGAAGTATTTTCATTATCTTTGGACTTTGGAGATAACTTCATTTAGGTTGGAGTATTTCCATTAGTCAATAAGGCATTGACAATAACTCCATTTGGGTTGAAGTATTTTTGTTAGCCGATAAGCTATGGGTAATAACTTTATTTGAGTTAGAGTATTTTTATTAGCTGATAAGGCATGAGCGATAACTCCGTTTAACCTTGAAGTATTTTCATTGCAAAAAAGACATAGGCGATAATTACTTTAGTTTTTGAAGTGTTTCCATAACTAATAAACCATAAGTGATAACTTCTTTAGTTTTTGAAGTGTTTTCATTGTCGATATGGCATAGACAATAACTTAATTAATTTTTGAAGCATCACCAACAGCTCATGAGATTGGGTATAACTTGAAGATATGTTGTCAACTACTTCTGGGGTTGGCTAGCTTGAAGGGTGCATCACCAACTGCTTGTGGGGTTGACTAGCTTGAAAGGGAACATCATCAACTACTTGTGGAGTTGACTAACTTGTAGGGGCGTATCGTCAACTACTTGTGGGGTTAACTCACTTAAAGTATAGCCAACAGCTTTAAGCATACTGTTGGTTAACTTTATTAATTTGGTAGTGTCATTAATAGCTTGGGGTGTCAGGTATAGCTTTGAAGTGTAGCCAATAGCTTTGAGAGTATTAGAGATTAATTTCTTTGGATTGATAACATCACTAATGGCTTATGAAGTTGAATTTAGTATTGAAGTGTGGCCAGCAACTTGGAGCATGTTGGTAATCAACTTTTTGATTTTGCAACATCACCAATAGCTTATAGGGTTGGATATAGTTTGGAAGATGCATCGTCAACAACCTTTAGAGTTAACTAGTTTCAAAGTGTAGCCAATGACTTTGAGCATGATAGCAATTAATTTTTTTAGTTTAATCCAAGTTGGCCTTTGAGTTTGCGTCCAGCCAGTTTTTGAGCTCACACTTAACCAGCCTTTAGGCTAGTATTTAAGTTAGCTTTCGGGCTCGCACTCATTTAACCTTATGGTTCGCATCTAAATCAGCCTTTGTACTCTCATCTTAGTTAGTTTTTGGGCTCGCACCAATCCAGATTTCGAGCTCGCATCCAAGATAACCTTGGGGTCGCACACAATTAGTCTTCAGGTTCACACTTAACAAGTTTTCGAACTTGCACTAAGCTAATCTTCGGACTTGTACTTAACTAGCGTTCAAACACACATTTAGCTAGTCTTCGGACTCACATCTAAGCAAACCTTCAGACTTGCATTTAAGCTAGTCTTCGGACTCACACTCAGCTAACTTTCAGAATTCATACTTATCCAGCCTTCAAGCTCGCATCCAAACTAGCTTTTGGGCTCGTACTAAGTTAGCGTTCAGATTCACACTTAATCAGTCTTTGAGATGACATCCAAATTAGCCTTTGGGCTCACATCTAAACCAACCTTCGAGTTCGTACTTAGTCAACCTTTGGGCTCATACTTGACTAGCTTTCGGGTTTGCACTCAGCTAGTTTTTGAACTTATACTTAGTTAGTCTACAATTTGGCATCCAAACCAACTTTTAGGCATGCGTCCAAGTTAGCCTTCGAGCTCGCATTTAGATAGCCTTAGGGCTTACACTTAGCCAATTTTCAGCTTGCATCCACATCAGTCTTCGAGATCACATCCAAGCCAGCTTTTGGACTCGTACTTAACTAATCTTCGGGCTTGTACCTAACTAGCTTTCAAACTCGTACTTAACAAACTTTCGTTCTTGCATCTAAGTTAGCTTTCGGACTTGCATGTGTGCCAATTTTCGGGCTTGCACTCAATGAGCCCTTCAGCCTCGCACCTCAACTAGCCTTCGAGCTCAAACTTAGCTAGTTTTCAGGCTTGCATCTAAGCTAGCCTTTAAGCTTGTACTTAACCAGCCTTCAGGCTTGCTTCCAAACCAGCTTTCAGACTCACACTTTCTCAACCTTCATGCTCTCACCTAGCTAGCTCTCTAGCTTGTACTTAGCTAGTCGTCAAGCACCCATCCAAGTCAGCTTTTAGGCTTGCATCCATGCCAACCTTTGGACTCGCACTCAGTCAGACCCTAGTCAGTCTTTGCGCACACGTCCAAGCTAGCTTTTGGGTTTGCATCCAAAATAGCCTTTAAGTTGGTAATTAGCCAGCCTTTGGCTCGTACTTAATCAGCCTTTGGGCTCTCATCCAAGCTAACTTTTGAGCTCACATCTAAGCCAATCTTCGAGCTCGCACCTCAGTTAGCCTTTGGGTTTATATCCAAGCCAGTCTTTGGATTCGTTTTATTTCAGCCCTCAGGCTTACACCTCTATGCCAATTTTTCAAATTATGAACTAAGCCAACCCACGAGATTGCACATTTAAGGGCGGACCATAGATCTATCTAAAATTATCATAAATAACTAAGAATCCTCAAATCAAACTGCTTAACTTGAAGTTATATAATTATATTAAAATTGAACTCAGCCAAAACAAATGGATAAAAATCAAGTTAGCTCAAATGGACTTAAATTAGTCAAACAAATGGACTAAATCCTAAATTGAGGTGGACTCTAAAAAAAATCTAAATTGAATTAAGTTAAACCAAATAACCTCAAGCTCATCCTTGATCAAGTCCAAGTCAGGACAATTCAGAATCAAGTTAAATGAAGATTGAACTAAGCTTATATTAAACTCTGATTGGGTTAAATTAAGTTCAAACTAAAAGTGCTAAGCTTAAAGCCAAACTAAAACTAAGTCAGGCAGGACTGAAATTAAGTTGAATTGAATTGACTTAAACTTGAACCGAAGTTCATTAAGATGCAGGCGCTGACTTGATAAAAGTCTCATACAATGTTAAACTCATCTCAAGCTAAATGAAATCAAACTCAGGCCTAAACTATATTAGTCCTGATAGAACTAATTATAGTCAAACTGAGTTCTATTTGGAGTGCAAAAACTTTAGTAATACTCCAAGGCTATGAACAAAGGATAATATCACCACCTTGACTTGAAGCAGAATTAGTTCAAATAGAATCAAGTAAGATAAACCTAAATTAATTCTAATAGAACCAAATCAAATTGAGTTTCACTGGGCATATTACAAAAGTCTTTAGCAACACTTGAAAGTTATATCCAACTTCATAAGCCATTGGTGATACTATCAAATCAAAAAAGTTAATTGTCAATATGCTCAATGCCTTTGGTTATACTTCAAGCTGGTTAGCCTCAAAAGCTATTGATGATGCATTTTCTAAGCTAAGCCAACCTAAAAAGCATTGACAATATTTTGAATTAAACCAAATTAAGATAGCCTTGAATTCTCTTAGTCAGTCAACTACAATGCCTTATTCAAATAAAGTCAACTGATAATATCCTCTAAGTCGTTAGTCAATTACATTTCAGAGTTATACCTAACCCCTTAAGCTATTGCTGACACTATCGAGTCAATGAAATGAACCAATAATATGCTTAAAGTCGTTAGTCACACTTCAACCTAGTCAACCTCATAAGTAGTTAATGACTTACTCTTTAAGCTAGTTAATTGAATAAGTAGTGGATGATGCATCTTTTAAGATAGTAAACCCTATAAGTAGTTGATGATGTCCTCTTCAAGCTAATCAATCCCACAAGTAGTTAAAAATACACCCTTCAAGTTAGTCAACTCTACAAGCAGTTGATAACGCACTCTTCAAGCTAGTCAATCCCACAAGTAGTTGACAACGTATCCTTCAAGCTAGTTAACCCCATAAGCAGTTGATGATGCACTCTTCAAGTTAACCAATCCCACAAGCAGTTGATGATGAGCCCTTTATGCTAGTCAATCTCACAAACAGTTAATAACACAGTGTTCAAGCTAGTCAAGCCCCAACAATCGACAATGTACTATTCAAGCTAGTTGACATCAAAAGTAGTTGATAATACAATTTTCAAAGCTATATTTAACCCATAAGCCATTGATGATACTACTAAACTAAATAAAATTATCGTCTATACCTTAGTGATTATGAAAACACTTCAAAAATAAAGAACCAAAGAAGTTACTGTCTGCCTTATTGGATATAAAAAATACTTCAAGGTCAATGAAATTATCACCAATGTCTTATTGGTTAATGAAAAGTACTCCAACCCAAATGAAGTTATTATCAATGTCTTATTGGCTAATGAAAATACTTCAAATTATAAAGTTATCACCAAAGCTCAAATCTATCGAAAACACTTTAGGCCAATCCCAACAAGCTATCGACAACATCGTCCAATGAAGTTATCACCGAAACTCAAAGCTATTGGAAACACTTCGAACTTCTCCCATTCTCTTTTATGTCCCATCGGATGATATCATCAATACCTTGCCAAAGACCGAGTCAATCTGAGTCAGATGTCAGGTGATCTAGTGCACGAGGAGCAAGGTAGCAACAAATATCAAAGTTTTTTCTCCACTCTTTCTTTTTCTTTATTATTTTTATGTTTTCTATAATTCTATGTTGAAATTTATTTTAAAGTGAGGTATACCTTTGCTTAGACCATGCATCCTCTCTTAAAATCAATCAAATACTTTCTTTATTTTTTTGTATCTCTATTTTATTATCTAAGTTTTTTACTTCAGGAGGTTCCTGATAATTATTAGGATGATTAACAATAGGGGTTTACGTCTATTAAAAATCAATATTTTCATAACACCCGATAATATCCTTCAAATCAAAATAAATTTTGATTTGTAATTCAAGATCGCTCCCGGAGTCTTCGCTATTTCGGGTCGCTGAATCAATCCCACATAGGCTTATGTTAGATCTTGTTATGTTTTAGCTTGATGTTGGACTTGCGATATTATTTAGGTATCATTTATTATCTTTTATAATCTTGATAATGATCAAACTATATATTCGATGATATCTTGAGCATGTATAGTAAATAATTAAGTCAAGTTCGAAATGGAGATCAAGACTGTTCGGAAACCTAGAGGGTAGAAGGACTTGAAAATAGACTTGAAGATGAGATGTAATGGTGGATCAATGAACAGAACTTAAAAAATTGAAGATGATTTGAACAAGGCTCAAGAAATCAAGTTCGACATCGACTAGGTTTAGATTTTTTTTTCTTTTAGTCGAGTCGAGAATTTATTTTGAGATTAATTTTTAGAACTTTTAGTTAGCACTTAAACTAATCTTGGAATGACTTCATTGGCTTATTATTTAACCTAAGATTAGTTTGAAATGATGTTTAGCATGAAGCTGAAGTTGCAATAATAATAATAATAATTTTTCTATTAATTTCATATGCCCGAATATCATGGTTTGAATACCTGATTATAGCAAAAATAGCTCTAAAATTTCTGACAATTTCGTACATCTGAATTCGAGGATTAGATACCCAAAGTTTAAAAATTGTAACTTATAAGAAATTCATATAGAGTTCAATCGCTCGAAACTTTAGTTGGATGGCCGAACCTATGATGTTGGGATGTTCGAACTTTACCATCAAATGACCGAACCTTTAATATTAATATAACGGCTAGTTTAACTTTTGACTGTTAGAGCTATTCAGACGATCGAACCTTGAGACTTGAATAAACGAAATCAGCACAAATAGCTATAGGTAATTTCCAAATAGGTAGTTTTCTACTCCAACGAATATATAAAGATTTTTTTGCTCAGGAAGGAAATAGACTTTTAATATCTTTAGAGTAAGTATTCCCCTCTCAAAATCTTATAATCCTAACAATACTTTTAATCTTCTCATCTTAAGCAAATCCCCAATTGTCTTTGTATTCATTTTGAGAGACTTTATAGTGTGTTTGAAATGTATTGTTGGCTTTATGGTGTCTCGAATCCGGATTTTCCGGATAGTCTTAATTATATTAGGAAATTATTTAATGGGTCTAATCCTTATCTAGATTTATCTTCTACTAGAAGTCTTAAATTAGTAGAAGTCTTATTTGAGTCAGTCTTCTACTTTGACTCAAACATCATTAGGCCACATCTATAAATACACCATTGATGTAAGGGTTTCAATAGAGTGAGAGAGAGATATATAGATCAATACTTTCAATACGTCTTGTGACGGTTAGGCTACTTAGTTTTTTGTGAGAGTTGGTGATATTGGAGTTTCGTCTCCATCGTTGTAATCTTCTCTTCCTCTTCTCATCAATACAATATTCTCTGAGTCGTCTTCCCACATATATCTCTTGTGTGCTATTTTTTTCTCTTTTCTATTTTTCCTCTATATCGTGAATTAAGGTGGACATCGATATTTTCCGCAACAATGTATTACCTTTTTCACTTTTCCACTTGTAAACACTCTTAGATACTAAGAGTGTGAGTATACAATAGTCTCTGGTGTAGAGTGTCACTTGTTTAATGGGAGCAATAGGTTGTACGGATGCGGCTTCACCCTAAGAAAGCGACAAGCTTGACTTCATCCGAAGAAAACAATACTTGCAATTAGCAAGTAGATGTAAAGACTTGGTTTCACATTAAAAAGTGACATTATTAGTATAATGATTAAAGTCCTTAAAATTGAGGCAGAAATCATGGAGTAGAAGCAGTTAGTATCCGAATCATGTAAATCGCGGTGTCTTCTTTACCTTGTATATTTACATTCATGGTACTTATAGTTTGATTGAGATTTGTATGATGTTGATGTTATATCTATCTTAGTGAATTACTATTGAATTTTGGATTTCTTTATAATCATAATTTTTTTATTTCAAAATATTTTTTATCCCCCTCACTAAAGAGTATCATATTGGCCAATACCATTTACATTTGATTTCACGTTCGACTTACAATATTATTTTGGTGTTATTTACTTTTGGCTTGATGTACAAGGTTCCATATTGTGTTTGTTTAAACTATGTTTTGTATTGTGTTTAAACGACTGCGCTGTGACAAGGAGATAATTCTTGTGTTTTGATTATTCTTGTATGAACTCATTTTTGTGTTATGCTTCAAGGAGATAATTCTATACTATACTTGTTGCATTAAAATGTTGTGTATATTGTATTGACAAGTTTTTGAAAGCATACTTAGAAGTTAGACTTTGTATATTGGTTTTGATCATTCATGACACTATATTGTGTATTTTGCAAGTTTCGGTTTGTAAAACTAGAGTTTTTCTTGTTGGGACATCTACAAAATTGTCTTCCTTTGTATTGACGTTTATTTGAAATCCACTTTGGTCATATTGGGTGTTTTGACTCGTTATAAATGATTTGGGTCATAATTATAGAAGCATCGATCTTCAAATTCAAATCTTACTATTCGGCCACCCAATCCGTTGCACATAAATATAAAATTAATAGATGAAAAAAATTGCAGATATATTTATGAAAAAAAAGATTTAGAAGGGCACCAATGCAAAATCTAATTGGTCATATAATTCCTCCGTTAGAAAAAAAAAACCGCTAAGTTAACCAGAGGGACACAAAGGCAAACAAATCTTATTTAAAAGAGTATGGCTACAATTAATAAGTTTAGAGGGATATAAGTGTTAATGTAGTAGTTTTCGGGGGTATGTGCCTACAAAAATTTCAAAACGAAAATCGGACTGGCTAACAACCATAAAAAAAAGTTGAGATTTATTGTTTTTTATTTTTAGAAAAAGAGTGGACAATCAGTCACATACATCGAATTAAGTTTGCGCATCCGAAAAATCAATAGTCCCTCTCGAAGCCGTGCTTGTCTCATAAATGACTGACTGAATGCGTAGACATGGGAAACAATGGAAATAATTAGGGGCTGTTTGAATAATTTCAGATTTCGAAATTAAGGAAATTATCAATTCGGCCAATTACGGAAAATTAAGGGAATTGACCGAATTGATAATTTTAGTATTTAAATATGCTTTTTGAGTAAAAAAAAAATTATCAATTCAGTCAATTCTGTAAATTCGGTTGTTTGGAATGTAAATTGAAATCAACGAATTCCGCCAATTCCCTCAATTCCAGTGTTTGGTTGGATTTGGAATTGAAGATATGATCACCCAATTCTTAATGAGTGAGATTACCCCATTTTTAATATTTTTTATATTTAATTTTAACATAAAAATAGATATTAAATTAATAATTTAATTAGACATATTTTTGAAGTTTAAAAAATAAATAATATTAGAATTACTCGTTTTAATTTTGCTAATCACAATAGTCCTGCTTCTTAATCCATTATTGAACATACTTTATGGACAAATCATGAGAGAACAGTTAAGAGAAAACTCAAGATGATAATTCCAAATAACCATTCAGCAAAGCTCCATAATCTCATAACATACATCTCTCAATTTCAGGAACAAGTAAATAGAGGTACATCCATCACAAGTGGGCAACTTATTTAGATACTTAGTAGTACTAGCAGCAAAGCAGAGATAAAGGTCAAAGTTCAGCCAGATGTTGTTCACCATCCTGATGCATCAGAACCCTTCGCCAGTGTCCCTACTCTCAGTCCACAGAATAGACTCATCAAGGAACTCCGGATTGTATGGAACCAGATGCACCTGCAACAAGAAACATAAGACGCCCCTCAATTCCTTGATAATTATCCGTAATTGTATGGAACCATACGCACCTGCAACAGAACAGACTCATCAAGGAACTCCGGAACGAGGACGGGGACGAGGACGATCGGGACGAGGACAACTCTTCCTTCTTGGTGTTCTTCCATGTTCCCCCTTCTGGAGCCTTCGGATACGGCGGTTCTTATTCTGGCTGGCAATGGAGCAGAAGTAGAAGGCCTCGGTGAGGCCTTCAGGAAGCAGGTTCTTCGCCTTGAAGCCGTAGACGTCGACAGTGGGGATCAGGCTCAGGACGGGGACGGGGACAAGCGCTCGGGACGAGGACGCTCTGGACGAGGACGAGGACGAAGACGCTCGGGATGGGGACGACTGCTCGGGGCGGGGACGAGCGCTCGGGACGGGGACGGGGACGGCGACGAGCGCTCAGGGTGATGGCCGGCGAGACTCTGGCCGACGTGCAGCCGAAGGGAGCTCGGGACGAGGACGATCGCCGGCGGGGAAGCTTGGGAGGGAGGGGGACGATTTGCGCTCAGGTGACGGGAACGAAGGCCGGATTCGGCCGATTTTGGCGGTTTTTAAAGGGCGGAATTAAAATTTCGGGTGCTGATGGGCCCACTGAATTCGGAACCGAAATTTTAAATTCCTCTTTTCTCAGCCCAAATTCAAACCCGGAATTGAAAATTATCGGAATTAGAAATTCATCAAATTCCGGATTTTCGTTTGACATCCAAACAGCCGAATTAGAGAATTGGATCTAATTCCCTCAATTTAGCTAATTCAAAAAATTCCGCCTGTTATCAAACAGGCCCTTAGCTTATCCGCCATCCATTGGAAAAAGATATATGGAGAGCAAGCGACGAGTCCCTTTCATTGGTGTTAGTCATTCCACAATGTGGGGTCTTAAACAATACAGAGCAAACAAGAGGTAGCAGGATGCGCCGCGGGCCATAATAATATCGGAGACTTGAGCGGATGCAACAGTAGTCGCTGGTTAAGAGGCCCTCTATCCCTTTCTTTTCGATCACTCTGGAGTTGCACCCAATTTGAAGCCGGATTGATTGGATTCCTTTTTAGGGAATGAGAGGTCTAGGGAAGCTACTGGACCAGCTTTCTTTCTGGTCTGATTAGGAAAATAAAATAAAAGTTTTTTAAATAAACAAACTAGATTATGCTGTTATCTCTCAATATTGTATAATCGTAGGCGTTTTATAAGAAAGCCTTACGACTTCTCCATAACCCGGCCCATCCCCAATTTCCCCGCGATATTTCCTCACCCGTTTTCTGACGCTCTCCTTCGGAGGCTCGTATCCGAATCCGAAATTCCAAAATTTCACCGAATTTTTTTTTAAAAAAATATTTATTTATCCGAAAATAAATAAAAACATAAAAAAATATATATAAAATTTTTTATTTTGATTCATATTTAAAAATAATTTAAAGTAATTCTTTTTAATATTTAATTGAATAAAAATATATTTGAAAAAAATATTATTATCAATATCTAAAATTTTTTTTATTTAAATAAATTTATAAATAAAAATTCTTAAAAAATTGTTATTATATATAAAATTATTAATATTATTAACATTTAAAATATCATTAAATCTATTTAAAAATATTTTTAAATTAAAAGTGAAAAAAATTAAATTAATTTTTCAAAAAATGTTTCTGAATAATTAAATAATTAGAAATAAGTCCTAAATAAAAAAATCAATTCCATTCTCTCCAAAATGTCTACTCCCGACAACCCAACTCCGGCGATGGATCCCGCCGGCGCCGCCGCCGGATACCCGGACTCTGTCTCCTCCTCTCCGCGCTCCCGCGGCGGCGAGTCCTGGGACGAGCCCTTCGCCCCCTCCTCCGCTCACAAGCTTCGTCTCATGTGCAGCTACGGCGGCCGGATCGTTCCCCGTCCCACAGACAAGTCACTCTGCTACCTTGGCGGCGAGACCCGCATCGTTGTCGTCGACCGCTACTGCTCACTCGCTGACCTCCTCTCCCGCCTCTCACGCCTCCATCCTCACCTCTCCTTCTCCCTCAAGTACCAGCTCCCCAACGAGGACCTAGGCTCCCTCATCTCCCTCACCTCCGACGAGGACCTCGAGAACATGCTCGACGAGTACGATCGTCTCCTACTCTCCAACCCCAACCCCTCCCGCTCCTCCCACATACGCCTCTTCCTGTTCCCTTCCAAGCCGCCGGACTCCGCGCTGCCGCCGTCCTCCAACGAGTCCGAGACCTGGTTCGTCGACGCCCTCAACGGCGCCGACGCAGTCTCGGTGAACGGCCTCCTCGGCTTGGATGACGACTCGTCCAAGGAGGCGGACCAGCTCGTGCTCCGTCGCCAGCCCGATTCTCCCATGCTCGACAACGCCTCCTCCTTCGGATCCGCCTCGTCCGCGCCATCTCTCTCGAATCTCCAGCCGATCGGCGTCCGGCCCGAGGATCGCCCTCCAGATCTACGGATTGGCCTGCTCGGTGATCAATTTTCGCAGATGAATATCTCGGCCGGCAATACTCCTGCCACTTCATCGACGCCGACGATCTCGGCGAGCGAAAACCCCAACCGGTTCTTCTCCGACGACGACAGATCCGAGAAGTTGGATTACGGCGGCGTCCGTAGAGCACCACTCCAAACATATCAAAAACCAAAGATTGAAGCCCCATTCTTCGATTCCATCCCTAGGTATTTTACCTTCTTCTCGATCTTCTTGCAGTATTCTTTATCCCAATTTCAATGAATTTTCCCTCGATCTAGATCAACGTTTGCTGCAAATCCCATTGCGGAGGCGAAGCGAGAGATGCCGGCGCCGCCTCCGCCGCCATTCCAAGCCTCAGAACCAAGCTTTCTGCTGCCATCGTTGCAGCCAGAGCATGTAATCCAGCACCAGCACCCGCAGTTCATCCCGGCAAATCCCCACTACGTCCACCAGCCCGCCATCGGAACCATCTCTCCGATACAATCATATTACCAGATCTCTCAGCAAACTCCCCACTTCGATCCTCAGATCCCCATGTACTACCTCCCCGTCCGCCCCACCATCCCCGCTGCAACACTGCAGCAAGCTCCGCCGCGCGCGCCCATCATCCACATCGCCGCCGACCAGGGCCAAACCTACGCTGGCATCGGATACCACATGCTCCACCACCAAACGTCTCAGTCTGCGGCGCCCTTGGCCGGCTATGGATACGAATACGCCGCGACAGCCGACCCGTCCCATCCCCAAATGTACTATGCTCCGGTGACGTCCACTGCAGCACCACCGCCGTCGCAGGTGTTGCAGGCCCAGTACCAGGCCTGGGTGCAGGTGCAGCCGGCGGCCGCGATGGAAGAGAAGCGGACTAAAGCGTCGTGATTGCCATGCTAGTTACTTGTTCAGTGCTTGTGCTATAATTAATTATATCAATTATTTTATATTACTGTGATAAGAAATTAGTGATGGTCAGCTTTGACAGCAGGAATAAACTGTATTTATTTTATACCGGAATAGCCGAATAAATTACACGAACAGAATGAATTGCACTGTCGTGATTTCAAGTAAAAAGGTGACGAAATATCTTATTTTTTAATGACATAAAAAATAAAAAATAATATGAGATAAAATAAATAATTAAGAAAAGATATATCGATGTATGTAATTTATTTAAATTTGAGTTATGTTGGAGGAGTAAAAAAAGTTAATATTAATATTTTTTACAAAAGTTTATAAGAATATTTTACTTTTTTAATTCAATTAAATTCTCCACGATTCTTCCATCTTCGGAGAAAATTTCCAACGGAGCACTATAAAAAATCACCACGATAAATTACCGAATAAATACTAAAAAAATTTACACACAAGAGTTGATACACTTTTTTTTTATCTAGTTTACTTCTTTTTTTTCTATTTCTCTCTAGTTAGATCTCAATATCATATCGCACCTAAATTCTATATATTACTAGAGTATTTATGCGTCTTTATTGAGTCTGAGTTATATTCTAATTACAACTCATTGTATTACATAATAAGTATTCAAAATTAGACATTAGTCCAAATTTAATTTTGCATTTCTACTTTAACTCAAACTTCAATTCGAATTTAAAACATCCAAACTTAATAATTTCCACTTTGGGTTAAACTCGAGGTGCCACCATTATGAAGGTTCAATCATCATCTCTTACTCGGCCTTTCTTCCTGAGCTACTAATTTATTCAATTAATTGTAAGAAACGAGCTCGAGCCAATCTCGAATTTGCTCTGTATGCTTATAACCTTGTATTTCTAAAAGTCTTTTAGAACCTGTGTCTGCTACTATAGTAAAAATAACTTGGGAAGAATGCTTATCTCTCACTGAATCAATTCAAATATCACGCTTCCTCTTTGCGACGTAGTCATTGAAACTCCACCTATAATGGTGTTTCTTATCAATCAATAAATATTTCCATACTTATCTCATTTCATCAATATTCTAATATTGTGTGTCACTTCGTGACTTTATCTCTTACTAAATAATTACAGTATCTTGAGTCTAGTACATCAAGTGCAATTAGATTTTTTTTCATAATTTGGGGATATACCTTACCCTAGTAAAAGTGTGAACTACTCCATCAAATATTTGAATTTTGATTGTTCTCATACTGATGATCTTACAAGTCAAATTATCAACTAACCTAACAATAATTTTCTTATTATTCTCCTTATAAAAAATAAACCAATAATTCTTGGAACAAATATTATAAAAATATCAGAATCCAAAATCAACTTATCAAAAATACCGATTTTTGTGGATACCATAAGAACATATCTATTTGCACTATTCTCATAAGTATTATCTACCACTTCTGTTACCATATTGGAAGACTCTATCTTCCCACTTTCCGGACGATATCACTTGATATGACCATACTTCTTACATAAATAATACTGTATCTTCGCCTTCAATTTTGATTTGGATTATTATTTGTTTTCTTTAAGTTCTCTCAATCTTTCTCCTCTATGAATCACCAATTCTTTACCAATCTTAATACTGATATTAAAGTTTCTTCTTTTTTCATTGAAAAGGAGACTACCTATCACCTCCTCCATCTTGAGAGTTTTTTTTACTATAAAGAATTATGATCACAATATGATTATACGAAGTAGAAAGAGACTTCAATAGAATTAGCGTCTTATCATCTTCTTCAAATTTCACATCAACTTGCAGCAAATTATTGATAATCTTATTAAAAGTGTTTAGGCAATGGAACATGATTATACATTCACTCATATGCAATCTGTAAAATTGTTGTTTCAGGTAAAATTTGTTTGTAAGAGTTTTTGACATGTACAATTTCTCAAGATTTGTCCAGACATTCACCATCATCTCCTTATCGATAATATTATATAAAATCTCATCAGTGAGACTTAAAATAATCAACTTTAATATCTTTTGATTTATCTTCTCATAGTCTTTATTGCTCATCTTACCTAGCTTCCTTTCTTTATTTTTTAACGTCTTTTGCAAATATTGATAAATAAGAAATAAGAAAATTATTTTCATCTTCTTCTATCATAAGGTAAAATTTATCTTGTCATTAAACTTCTCTAATTCGAGTAAAAATTTTACCATCTTGGTTATTTCCTCTTAGATTTTGATACTAATTATTATGATTTGCAGCGAAATGTTTATAAATCACTTTATCCTCAAATAACATAAGAAATAAGAAGTAATGTAAGATAAAATAAAAGGACAAAAATAAGAATAGCGATATATATGATTTACCTAAAGTTAAGTTACGTTTACGGAATGAGCAAGAGATTTAGTATCAATAGACATTATAGAAGTTTATAAAAAGAACTTCACGTTTTCTTATTTAATTAAATTCTTTACTAAGACTTGACGATGCATCCACCTGCAAAGAGAATATCCAAGAGAGTATTATGAAAAACTACCATAAGAGATCACTAAAAAATACTAGAAAGATCTACACACGAGGGCTGACTTTCTCTCTCCTTTTCTTTTCTCTATTCTCTTTATTCCTCTTTCTCTATTTTCCAGGGTTTACAGTTTCGGCCGAAACTGAGCCGTTTCGGCCGAAATGGTTCGATTTCTGCCTGAACCGCAACGAAACCGCAGGTTTCGGATCGGTTAGAGTTCATTACTGTTCATCTCGCCAACGAAACCGCGTGGGAGCGGGAGCTCGCCGGGCTTGAGCGTGGACGGGCGGGAGCTCGCCGGGCTCGAGCGCGGGCGGGCGGGAGCTCGTCGGCTCGCGCGCGGGGGCGTGAGCTCGTCGAGCTCGCGCGGGTTTTTTTTTTTTGGGGGGGGGGGGGGGGAGTGTTGGGGCGTTGGGAGGACCTCGCACCGGCTTCGTGTCCAAACCTAAGGACCCTGTGCACTCACTAGTCTATCGCCGCTCTTTCGCCTATCTCGTGTCCTCACTGACCTGACTCGTACTCCCGCAAGATGAGGCTGGCCTTACATTGGGGCCAGCGTTATCGCCAATTTGATTTCGACGTCCTTATCGGTTTATGTCAGATACTATTCAAGTACATAATATTATTCACGTAATTATTCATTATTTTAAAAAAGTTTAAATATATTATAATTTTTTTAATTTGAAGTTAAAAAATAATTGAAATAAAGTTAAATTTTAGTCAAAATATAATTTTTATTTTAGACCTTCGATATATGGTTATATTTCAGAACCGTTGCCATTAAGATCGCGCAGAGCTAATTATTCTGATTCATATGCCAATAAATGCTCGTCCAGATCATCTAAGTACTGAATTTATAATTCCACACTCAGATGTTCCAAACTCAACTGATGATGATTATGATGATTAGTTGTATTATCTTAGAATTTATAAATTATGTATATATGAAGTACATTTTAATGAAAAATTAGATGTGCTTATGTTAATTTTTAACTTTTAATCATATTCATATTATTTCTTGTTTATTTTTTTAATACACTAATATATATTAAAAATAGACTATATCGGTGACTAACTATCAAAATTAATATTAATTAACTAAAATAATATTTAATATTATGGTAAAATTAAGTATAAATTTATTCCTAATTTTTCAAAATTTTCCAAATTTTTTCCAATATTTTATCGTTTTTTTAATTTGAAGTCAAATTACAATCAAAGTATAGTCAAACTCTGGTCAACACTCAATTAATAATTTTAAAAAATCTTTCGGCCGAAACCGAAATAGCCGAAACTAAAACCGAAACGTATCGGTTTCGCTGGGTCCCGAAACTGAAACCGATACCGAAACAGCAAACCTTGCTATTTTCTTTAGTTCAACTTCAATACTACACCATAACTAAACTCTTATTGAGTTTGAGTTCTATTTGATTATAATTACTAATATTATATAATAAGTATTCAAGATTAAATATAAGTCAAAATCTAATTTTAAATATTTACTTTAATTCAAATCCTAATTCAAATTTAAGACATCTAAACTCAATAATACATATGGTTAGATGACAAATGAAGTATCAGAAAATATGAACAACTAGTTAGAAATTTATGGGTCAGAATTATTCTGGCACGGTGGATTCTTGTACTTCCAAATGATGTGATTTGGTGATTGTGAGTAAAGAAGTGTTTATCCCATGGGCTTATCCTATTATTATGGACAAAGAATGAATCAAGCTCGGAGGTTTGGGCGATTCGTGATGGTTTGGTGGCGAATAAAGGAGAGATGGAGCTCGGTGCCTCTACGGATTGAGGGGAATTCTGGTTATATTGAAAGGCTGAAATGCGATCACTTGCAGATGGAAGGATTCCCTATTTTACTTGACCGTTGTTTGGCGATTGCGTCGGTTAGGGTGACTCACCAATACAAACAAAGCAATTCTGTAGCAGATTGAGTTACTACCGCGTCAACCAAAACCTTTTTCCGTAGGTAAGACGGGTTTCCGCTTGACATTCTCCATTTGGCGGAGCTTGATGCCTTAGCGGCATCGTCAAGTGGGTTTGCTTTCGGATGATTTTGGATCTCCATTCAAAATTAATAAATGAATTCGGTAGCCTGGACAAGGAGAGGCCGATGCCGTGCTCGTGGTGATGTGTTCCGCTTTTATGTTTTTTGCCTGGTGTTTGGTTATTTGACCACGGAGTTAAGCTGCTATGCGTGTCTCTGAATCGCTGACAGCATTGTGCTGACTGCGTGTCATTACGGGCCTTCTGAATCTTGGCCGTCCTTGCGCCCAATCTGGCCCGTCGTGCTTGGATGCATGTCACAAATTTCCAAAGATTTTCAGATATTCACGGAATCACAGTAATGTTTATTCAATGTTCGGCCGAGTCTAGAACCGACGAAGGAATTCTGAGCAGTTGCCACCAATTCGACATCACGCTATGCTAAATTGTTACTTAGTAATTAAAAAATGTGAATCGGTTTTATATGGTGTTGTCAATTTGACTAGTAACTCATAAATAGTTTGAATTTGATTCAAGTTAAATCCTAATGAGCGGAACTTGAATTTGAAAACTCAGATTATCTTGTAAACTGTGTTGAGTTCAAACCAAATCCGATTCGCTCAATTTTATTTCGAAAACTCATTTATTTTATTATATATAAAAAAAATAATTTAAGAAAAATATATTATAAAACATATAACATATAATATATATTTAATTATTTAATTATAATATTATTTTTAATATATTTTTTATATTTAAATATTAACATACTAATTTATTATTTTAATATTACTTTTTTAAAAACTATTTTAATATAAATTAATTGAAGATAATTATTAAAATTAGTTTTAAAAATTTAAAAATGAGCTAAGCTCGAGTCGTCAGCTTGCCCCGAACTCGAACAGCTTGAGCTGATAATTTTAAGACTGAGTTGAACTCAATTGGTTTTAATTGATTCGACTTATTTACACCCCTAATTTCGTGGCAGTAGACAACTTTGCAAGATGCTTTCTTTGTTGTGCTTTCTCGTGCTTTGTCGTTCTGACAGATCAAAAGCCATTATAGCAATTTGCGTACGCCAGCAATGGAAAATGAGATCGTCACTAATGAAGTCATTTTGTGCTTCATTACAATCAATTTCCCTTCGTGTGTCCATTATGCTATTTATTAGCGATATTTTTCCTCCCTGCGTATTGTGTAAACGCCATGCTTACCCAACAAAGTAGCAGAAAATAGAGGTTTTTGAAGAAGAAAATAAAGAAAAAGGATAATGGAAGAAGTATGAAGTATCAACTACAAATGCAAATTCAAGGATCTTCTTTCAGAAAAATGCATATTAATTCAAATTCGGAAATAGAGATTGAGTAGATGTCTTTGTTTAATTAGCGATAGAAAAACATATTTCACATAAGAGAGATCAAAATAAGTGAAAAAGTATATTAAATTCCACGACGATGAGCAATTGGTTGTCTTTGAGCTTCATTTTTTTTTTCAATTTTTTTTGAGGAATCGATTGAAATGAAAAGAGGGGTTCCACCACTATAAACTGCAAAGCAATCAGATGCCTTGTCATTAGTGAACAAATTTACCAATATGTTACAAATTTAACCCATTTTTAAGTTTGTAATTAGCAAAAAGAAAGTGATAGGTATATGTTCTATGGCTTGGTTTGGTAATACGTATTTATTGATTCTAGTTTTACTATACAATATCAATATTAAGGTACACCCTTAGTGAATTATGTGATCTTTTCCCAGAACGCGATTGGTTTACGGCACCATCAAATCAAGAACAGAAGCAGGCACCGTCGAACGATTGCTTTAAGTAGTGCATTTGTTTGTGAGTTGTTCCGTGGTTTTTCCTCTCGTCTTAGCCAAAAAAAATAAGCATCCGTTGGACGTTTGTTAAGTTTTCTTGCCTTGAAGATTAGCACTGGTTTCTTGATTTACTCCCAGATAATTAGAAAATGCCTACGTTTCGCACGTTAATTCTTGTTCATCATTTTTATCTCAGTAAAAGAAGGAAAAAGAAGATGATGCTTTGCTTAGGCTTTAAACAACCAATCTTATCCTTTACTGTAAGCTTAAAGTAGAGTATATTCGACACTGTAGAACAAGTATGAAAGGAATGAAATTCCAAGTCCACTCCATTAAGAGCATTGCTGGTTCTCTGCGGCTTCTTGTAACTCGGAGCAAGCAAACCTGAAGCAATGAACTAAGCTCTTCGGTTTTTATTTTTATTTTTATTTTTTTTCGGAAAAGCGAGCTCAACATGTGTCACAAGATCTTCTGCGGTTTGTTCGACAAACATGATGTAGGCAAGCCTTCCAAAGAGGACCCTATGCTTCCCGCCGCTGTGAATGGTAGACGTAAGTCGTCGGAAGACGAAGGTAAGGTTCAAAACATGACAGAAAAGTTGCAGGGAAGTTCAGATAGAGAAAATATCAGCAAAAAATCTCCAAAATCGCAAGGGAGTGATGATCAGGGTAAGATCACTTGCCTCTGTCTTTTATTGATATCTGACTTGTTTTAGGACTCAAACTGCTTCTTCTTTTTTTTCCGTGCGTATATCATCATTTTCTTTTTTCCTCCATGAAAAGAAGAAAACGGTAAGGGTTCAAAACAAAACACTATGCTGGACGAGACCTCGCATGAGAAGCCCTCAGCCAAGACCAAAGCTTCGAAGGATGATACTTCAGAAAAGGCAAAGTGGAACAGTAGCATAAACGAAAACGAAGATAAGTCTTGGACAAAGACTTCGGCCTTTGGTTCTATTGAATCAAACGAAACAACAAAACCAGGGAAGCCAGAGAAGGCCCATGATAGCACGGTCTTGGCCAAGACCAAAGCTGCAAAACAAGACCCTTTAGAGAAGGGAACCTGGAACAAGGGCCTTGAAAAAGATGAAGAGGTTGGTGTGTGACGTATTAGATAAGTTTCTCTAATTGTCTGAAGAATAAAGCGTTGCGCTTTTATGCATTGTTTCAGTTCCTGCTTCTAGACCCCATGCTAGTTTGAATCAGTTGAATAGAACAAATATCAAGTAAAACTGCAAATGCTAAGTATGCAAATTTATTGATCTTTGCCCAATATAAATGTTGGTACAACGAACTGTTAGCCCAAGACCACAAATCCTTCTAAAATGAAGCTAACTTAAAAAAACGGAAGTCGAATCAAATATCATCGAAATAATGGGGGTTCGAACCCTCGTTACCAAGCTACCAAAAGAAACAACCTATTACTAATGGCGAAGGTTCGGATGAACCACACCGAGGCATGGTGGAACTCGGTGAGCTTTCTCTTTTTTTGTGATGAACAAGCCACCTATGAAAAAACTTAATCCCAGATTCATTCAAATAATAGGAGATTTGTGACTATATACGGAGCAAAAATTATGGTTAGGATTCTAGAGGAGATCACAAGAGCCAAAGAGATGAAATGGTATAAAAAGGACGACTATGCAAGTATGAGTTTAATGTCACTCCACATATAAAAACCCTAGCATTTCTCTTTATCTAGATTATTAACTTATATGTCAGAGAGGCTACTGCTAAAAAATTTTTGGTAGTCTTGCTCACACAGTTTTATTTTGCAAAAGTTTGTGGGATTTGACTCAGCAGATTTAATATCAAAGGATTTTTCTTGAGCTAAAATCAGTAGAGAACAAAATTTCATCAATAGTAGTATTTTGATAAAGATTTACTCCACTGATCTCACTGTTGACAAGAAAAGTCTCCAGCAATCCATCAGCAATGACTGTCCAATCATCAAGAGTAGTTACATCAAAGAAGCAAACCGAGGGCAATAGGACCCATGCTAGCTAAGTTTAATGCCACTCCACAAAAAAAAAAAAAATCCTAGCATTTCTCTTCCTCCGTCTAGATGATTGACTTAGTATTGGAGAGGTCACTGCCGAAGAGTTACTGGTGGTCTTACTCATGATATTTTGTTTTAAAAAGTCAGTGGGAGTCAGTTTAGTAGATTTAATCTCAAGGGATTTTCTTGAGACAAAATCAGTAGAAAATGAAATTCCATTAACAACACTGTTTTTATTGAGATATGCTCTATTGTTCTCAATGGTGACGAGAAAAGTCTCTAACAGCACATTGACAATGCCTCCTTGACCATCAAGAGTGGCTACATCAAAGAATCAATCAGGGGACAACATGACCCGTCTCGGTTGAGTTTTCCAGTACCTCCTCTGGCAAACTCGAGGAGCCGAGAAATCATGCTACCTTGGTTCATTAGATGGTAATTCCTCCTCAATATTGAAATGCCTAGCATGCTGCTATGACTAAGGTACCAACAATGGCAAACCCTACCAACACATATAGTTGGCAAGTTGCTAGAAGCTCAAGCCCAAGCGATGAGAATCTCCATAACTTTCAGATGCATCAATTGCAAAATCAAATGTAGTTTTAGCATGCTCCTCTTGTGATGCAATATCAAAGGCTACCTAATCCTCAAGAACCAACACACCAACATATGACCTATAGGTGCAACATCCCAAACATCATCAAGGCCCATTTGTTGAGGCCCAGTTATGCTACACAGTGTCATGGGGAACCAAAGTGTTTGGCCCTATAAATGACCTGATAAATGAAGCTGTATACTATATCCCAGCTAGCCTAATCTTAATCAAGGGGGAGGGGAAGGATGCGAAAAGTTATTATGATTTGTAGTGGAAAGTTCACGGATCATCTTATTCTCAAACAACACAAGATATGATAAGTAATGTAAGATACAAAAAAAAGCAAGAAGAAACATAGCGACATATGTGGTTCACCCAAAATCAGATTACATACACGAGGGGAACGAGAGGTCCACTATCAATAGACTTTATGAAAGTTTATAAGAAAGACTATACTTTTTCTTATCCAATTAGACTTTTAACCAAGCATCGGCGATATCTCCACCTTCAAAGAGAATCTTCAAGAAAATATCAGGAAGGGACTACTACAAGAGACCACCGAGAAGTACCAGAAAGATTGATACACAAGAGTTGACACACTCTCTCTTTCTCCTTCTCCCTATTCTCACTATTTTTCTTTCTCTATATCTTTCTAGTTCAATCTCATCACTACATCACACTTAAATTCTATATATTACTAGAGTATTTATAGGTCTTTATTAAGCTTGAGTTCTACTCTAATTATAACTCCTAATATTACATGATAGGCATTCAAATCAAACATAAATCCAAATTAATTTTTGGATTTCTACTTTAACTTAAACTCCAATTTGAGTTCAAGACATCCAAACTTAATAATCTCCACCTTAGTTTGAACTCAAGCATGTTACCATCATAAAACTTCAGCCATCATCTCTCATCCAGCCCCTCTCCCTGAGCTTATTTAGCTAATCGCAAGCCGCAAGCTCAAGCCAACCTCAGATTTACTCTTCATGTCTACAATTGTGTACTTCTAAAAATTTTTTGGAAGACATGTGTCTGCTACCATAGTAAAAGTAACTTGGAAAGAATGATTATCTCCCGCTGAATCAATCCGAGTATCATACTTTCTTTTCACCACTATAGCCATTAGAGTTTCACGTATAATGGTGTTTTCTACCAATCGATAAATATTTTCACACTTCACTTCTTTCATTAGGATACTAATATCATGTGCCACCTTTATGACTTCATCTCTTACTGAATAATTACGGCTTTTTGAGTCTAGTATACCAAGCGAAATTAGATTATTTTACATTTTAGGAACATGCCTAACTCTAGTAAGAGTGTGAACTACTCCATCAAATATATGAATTTGGACTATTCCTATACCGATGATCTCACAGGTCAAATTATCGTCCGATCAAATAGTACTTTCTTTTTTATTCTCCTCATAATAAGTAAATCAATTTTTATTTTTCCTAAAACAAATATGATAAGAACTACTAGAATATAAATTTTACTTACTAAAAATGACAATTTCTATGGATACCATAAAAACGTTTCTATTCACACTATTCTCAGAAGTATTATTCTCCACTATTATTGGTATATTGGAAAACTCTATCTTTCTATATTCCGAACAATGTCACCTAATGTGACCATACTTTTTATATGAATAAAATTATACCTTAGCCTTGGATTTTGATTTGGACCATTGTTTGTCTTCTCCATATTCTCTCGATCTTCTTCTTTCATGAGTTACCAATCCTTCACTGACGTCAATACTATTATTGGAGATTCTCTTTTTCTTATTAGAAAGGGACTAACTATCACCTCCTCCATCTTGAGAGTTTCTTTACCATAAAGAATTATGGTCGCAATATAATCATATGAATTAGAAAGATACATTAGGAGAATCAACACTTTATTGTCATCTTCAAATTTCATATTAACTTTCAGTAAATCTTTCATAATCTTATTGCAGGTATTTAGGTGATACAATATAGTTGTACCTTCGTTTATACAAAGTTCATACAATTATTATTTTAAATAGAACTTGTTCGTGAAGTTTTTTGATATGTACAACTTTTCAAGTTTTGTCTGGATATCTATTATCATTTCCTTATTGATAATATTATGCAAAACCTAATTGGTTAAGTTTAGAATAATTAAATTCAATACCTTTTGATTTATCTCTTTCTAGTCTTTATTGCTTATCTTGGTTGACTTCTTTCCTTTACCCTCTAATGTCTATTGCAGACTTTGGTAAATAAGAACTACTTTCATTTTTTTTATAAGGCAAAATTTATCTTGCCATCATACTTCACCTTGAGTAAGAACTTTACCATCTTGTTTGTTTGCGTCTAAGCTCTAATACAAATTATTGTGATTCACAACAAAAGGTTCATAAGTCACCTTATTCTTAAATAATATAAAAAATAAAAAGTAACGCAAGATAAAAAAGTAACAAGAAGAGAGAGCGATATATGTGGTTACCCAAATCAGGTTACATTTATGGGGGGGAGTGAGAGATCCACTATCGACAAGCTATACGAGATTTTATAAGAAAGACTCCACTCTTTTGTATCCAACTAAACTCTTAAATAGGTCACAATGACATTTCTACCTTTAAAGAGAATCTCCAAGAGAATGTTATAAGGAACCGCTACGAGAGACCACCGAAAAAGACACTAGAAAGATCCATACATGAGAGCTAATACACACTCTCTTTCTCCTTCTCTTTAATCTCTTTATTCCTCTCTCTAAATCTCCCCAATGCAATCTCAGCACTATACCATACCTAAACCCTATATATTACTAGAGTATTTATAGGCCCTTATTGAGCTTGAGTTCTACTTTAATTGTAACTCCTAATATTATATAATAGGTATTTAAATCAGATATAAATTTAAAATTAACTTTAGATTCCTACTTTAACTAAAACTCTATTTTGATTTCAACACATCCCAACTTAACATAAAGTTATAAAGATACCAAAGCATTGGTGGCTCGAAGAAGAGTCGTGGAGACCCTACCTTGGTACCAATCCAAGTATATTAATTCTTGAAATAACTTATGAACCATTGCAGTCGAAGTTCCACTAGCCCCCATTCGAAGTATATGATGACCCAAGAGACCTTGTGGATCACATTAGCATATTCCACAACCATGATGCTGCATGGAGCATAGGATTTGACGATGTGGAAAACCTTTTTCATGATGCTATAGGGCCAACCAGAGCATAGTACACTGATTTGTCGAATCACTTAGCGCATTGCTTTGTTGATTTAGCCAACAAGTTCATTAAGTAGTTCATTTCATTGGTCCCTCAGTGGAAAAATCCTTTGATACTTTTGTCTATCAAGCAAAAGGAAGGGGAAACCCTCAACAAATGTTTATCTTAGTTTTACATTGTGAGGTTGGAAGCAACTAAACTTGATGGCTATAAATGAGATTTGACAAAGCAAAGTGTCCTATGAGATGGTGCATCGACCAACCCTAAAGGACATTGGCTAAATTTATGTAGCAAGTGAGGGAGCATATTAATATAGAAGAGGTCATATTAACAAAAAGAGAATTGGAAGGGAGCAACAAATAGAAGAATGGGTATAGAGAAATGAAGCCTTTAGAACCAAAGAGACAATGCACCGAGCCCAAGGGTCACTATGGTGAATTTCAAGCATATACTCCCCTCAAAAACTCTTGATTTGAGGTACTAGCATAGATCAAAGACTGAGAATATGTGAGATGTTGACCTCCACGCTAGCATGATAAGGCTAATTTGGATATAACAAAGTACTGCCACTACCATAGGGACTATAATCATGACATCGAGCCACTTAAAGGTTGAGATTGAAAGACTAATCAAAAACAGTCATTTGAGGTAATTCATTAGGATGAATGCTAAAGGGGAGAATCAATTGAGGCCTGACCAACACTAAGATCCGAAACCACATAGGCAAACTACCCCTAAAGGGACTAAACAATCAAACTTCAAAACCCCTTGATGAAGGGGAACTAGAACATGATCCCCATAGGCTATCACAGCCAATCAAAGCCTCGACATCCTAGGAGAAACACTAAGTTGCTACTAGGAGATAGGAGGGTCCAAAATAGCAACATAATGAAGAAAGCTAAATTGGTATCATCTTCTCTCCAAATGACTTAGATGACATTTCCACATCTCATAATGATGCCTTGTTACTCTCAAGTGTTGTAGATGATTATGCCATGCAATGGATCATGGTGAACACTAGGAGTTCAACCAATATATTGTTCATGTGGGACTATAACCAAATGAAAATTGAACAAAGGCTGGAATCGTATTTGAGGACTCTCATCGTATTTATTGGAGATTCAATGATTCCATTCAGGAATATTGATATTCTTTTAATGGTTTGTGAAAGCCCCAAGGATGTAACCATATCAACCAAATTTGTAATGGTTTGAACTCGATTAGCATAAAATGCTATTATGGGATGCATTGCCAACAAACAATTATAGCTAGTGGTGTCATTGTTTCACCTAGCAATAAAATTTTTAACCAAGAATGGTACTAGCAATCATGGCGAGACCAAAACTTGGCCCAAAGATGTGGCATTGTGCACTAGGAAGGAAACGCCATATAGAAAGGGGAAAACCCCAATAGTAGAAGAGCCACAAAGCCAAAACATTCTCGCTCCAAGGCCCCCGTGCGGGGGTCGATCTGAGTGGAAGACATTGTTAGGTGGGGAGTTTGGCTGGGGTAGCACATCTGTTAAAAGATAATGCATGTGTCCTAAGATGAGCTCAATGAGAACAGAAATCTCGTGTGGAACAAAATATAAAAACTCATTTAATTTTGATTTATAGTACAAATATGAACCATGAAAGTGTGGCCTATCAATCCTTTAGACCTTCGAAGTTTGAAGCTAGAGGTGTCAAAAAAGTTACCATAGGGATAACTGACTTGTGGCAGCCAAGCGTTCATAGCGACATTGCTTTTTGATCCTTCGATGTCAGCTCTTCCTATCATTGTGAAGTACAATTCTATTGGATTGTTCATCCACCAGTAGGGAATATGAGTTGGGTTTAGACCATCATGAGATAGGTTAGTTTTACCCTACTAATGACCATGTCACCATGGTAATTCAACCTAGTACGAAAGGAACCATTGATTCACACAATCGGTCATTGCGCTTGGTTAAAAGCCACTGGTGCAAAGCTACCATGTGCCGGATTATGACTGAACACCTCTTGGTCAAAATCCAAGCTAGTGTGTGACGCCACACCCCACCGCCCATAGTCATATGCTTGTAGTCATATGCTGCTAGTTGTCATATGGGTGTCACAGAGATTAAGCCATGCACATGCAAGTATGAACCAATTCAGACTATGAAAGTATGAATGGCTCATTAAATCAGTTATAGTTTGTTTGATGGTACTTGCTAGTTAGATAATCGTAGTAATTTTAGAGCTAATATGTGTCACAATTCCCAACTTTTAGAAGGGATGCACTTATTTGGTAAAAGGTCAACACGGGCTTGACCCACCATTCTGATGACTCATGATAACTCGATGGATTGCATGACCCTAGTGCCAGTGATGCATCATTCAAATTTCTGCCCTATCAACTTTCAATGGTAGGATAGTGGCCTACCATGGTGGTGATGGGTGACGGAGAATTAGGGTTCGATTTTGGAGAGAGAGTTTGAGAAATAGCTACCACATCCAAGGAAGGCAGCAGGTGTGCAAATTACCCAATCCTGACATAGGGAGGTAGTGACAATAAATAACAATATTGGGCCCTTAGGGTCTGATAATTGGAATGAGTACAATCCAATCCCTTAACGAGGATCCATTGGAGGGCAAGTTCGGTGCCAGCAACCATGGTAATTCTAGTTCCAATAGAGTATATTTAAGTTGTTGTAGTTAAAAATCTTGTAGCTCGACCACAGACTGGGCCGGTTAGTCCACCTTCTGGGTATGCACTAGTTGTCCCATCCCTTTGTTGGCTCCTTGCTCTTGGTCTTAATTGGCTGGGTCATAGCTCTAGCATTGTTAGTTTGAAGAAATTAGAGTGCTTAAGGCAAGCCCACGCTCTGGATATATTAGCATGGGATAATGCCATAGGATTTCAATCCTATTGTGTTGGCCTTCGAGATTGGAGTAATGATTAATAGGGACAGTCAGTGGCATTCATATTTCATAGTCAGAGATGAAATTCTTGGATTTATGAAAGATGAACAACTACAAAAGCATTTTGCCAAGGATGTTTTCATTGATCAAGAACAAAAGTTGGGGGCTCAAAGATGATCAGATACCATCCTGCTCAACCATAAATGATGTTGACTAGGGATCAGCAGATGTTACTTTCAGGACTCCGTTGGCATCTTATGAGATATCAAAGTCTTTGGGTTCTAGGAGGAGTATGGTCACAAGGCTGAAACTTAAAGGAATTGATGGAAGGGCACCACTAGGAGTGGAGCCTATGTCTTAATTTGACTCAACATGGGGAAGCTTACAAGGTCCAGACATAGAAAGGATTGGCAAATTGAGGGCTCTTTCTTGATTCTATAGGTTGTGGTGCATGACCGTTCTTAGTTGGTGGAGCAATTTGTCTAGTTAATTCTGTTAATGAACAAGACCTTAGCCTGCTAACTAGCTATGCGGAGGCATCCCTCCATGGCCAGTTTCTTCGAGGGACTATGGCCGCTTAGGCCATGGAAGTTTGAGGCAATAATAGGTCTGTGATGCCCTTAGATGTTTTGGGTGACACATGCACTACACTGATGTATTCAACAAATCTATAACCTTGGCCAATAGGCCTAGGTAATCTTTGGAAATTTTATCATGATGGGGATAGATCATTGCAACTGTTGGTCTTCAATGAGGAATTCCTAGTAAACATGTGTCATCAGCTCACACTGACTACATCCTTGCCCTTTGTACACACCATCCATCGCTCCTACTGATTGAATGGTCTGGTGAAGTGTTCAAATCGCATTGACGAGTGTGGTCTACCATCTGCAACATCGCGAATAGTCTATTGAACCTTATCATTTAGAGGAAGGAGAACTCATAACAAGATTTTTGTAGGTGAACTTGCAAAAGGATCATTGTTGATACCCCCTTAGATGAAAGAGAAGGAAGACCCACAAATCATGAAACAACTAAAAATGCCCGTGGAGGGGCCCTGGCAGAAGGTGTCACAGGTGGGCATGCCCACCATAGCCCTTGGTCTTCCCTCTCGGGATAATGTCGTGGCTCATGCTTGAACATGTGCAGTCAATGCGGTGTTGTGGATGCAACACTAGTGAGACACATGCCAAGATCAACCCAATATTCGAACATGGGCATGCCGGCTGCTCCATGGTTGGAGCCCCATGCGATGGTAGACGAATCAATCGAATGACTCCTGGCAATGGTTATCTCAGCTCTTGCATTGATGCAGAACATAGCAAAATATGATACTTAGTATGAATTAAAAAATCCCGTGACCCATCAAGTCTTTGAATGCAAGTTGTGCTCAAGGCCATCCGGCCTAGGGCATGCTTTCCTGGTCCTCACGCCTCGCATCGCTTTGACACCTCGCCCTTCCCACTACGTCCCTCCTCATTGAGGGACAGAGCAAAGGATGGGGCTTTCCTAGACATGAAGAATGGCCTCCCATGCTACCACCCCCAGTGCGGCGGGCCCAAGAGCAAGTAGGGGTTGTGTCACCATGCAGCGCAAGCATGGGCACAACACGATGAGTGGTGGATGTAGTGCATGTGTGTGCGACCCTAGCATTGTCATGCGGCCCACAAGTGATGCCATCAGGATGGCAATCCTCTCCCAGAGGACCCCATGGAGGGGCACGTGAACCAAACCATGCCCCTTGCAATGCAACCCTAGGTCAAGCAGGGCAACCCATTGAGTTTAAGCATATCAATAAGTAGAGAAAAAAAAACTTATAAGGATTCCCCTAGTAACAGCGAGTGAATAAAGAATAGCCTAGCTTGAGAATCGGATAGCCATGCCATTAAAATTGTAGTCTAGAGAATTGTCCTTAGCAACGGACTGGGCCTAGGTCCCCTAGAATGGGGCGCCGAACAGGGTGAGAGCCCCATTGGGCCTAAACCCTGCTGCACCATGAGGTGCTATTTGTGAGTTGGGCTATTTGGGAATGCAGCCCCAACCGAGTGGCAAACTCCATCCAAGGCTAAAAAAATAGTGAGGGACTGAGAGCGAACAAGTACCATAAGGAAAAGATGAAAATGACTTTAAAAAGAGAGTCAAAGAGTGCTTGAAATTATTAGGAAGGAAGCGGATGGGGGCTGGTGATGCACCTTGGCTAGATGTGGAATGGTCCAAAAGGCTGGCCTGCCACTTGGCTTGGAGCACAGATTGTCATGGGCTGCGCCGATGACTGAAGCCCTGGCAGACAACTTTGCCGGCAGACACGCTGTCGACGCTGCTGTGGGTGAAGCGTGTGCCTCTCGAGAGGCACATCCCATCCCATGGCATGAGTGTCCTCACGGTGATGGCTAGCGGGCTCCCCATCTGACCCATCTTGAAACATGGACCAAGGAGTTCGATATGTGCGTGAGCTGATGGGTGAGGAAACTTGAAAGGAACAAGGAAACTACTAGGTGAGATCCCCCCCCCCCCCCCCCCCTCCTCCTCCTCCTCCTCCTCCTCTCGAGGGGTGCACCGTCGGCTGGCCCTGTTCTTCTATGAAGGGTTCAAGTTGGAGCATGCCTGTCGGGACCTAAAAGATGGTGAACTGTGCCTGAGTGGGGCAAAGCTAAAGGAAACTCTAGTGGAGGAAAGGTCCTGACACCCCTACAACTGCCTTGTGGTGGCAAGTGAAGGTCCTGAAAGGCCCCAAACTGCCCCGTGAAGGTAGTGAAGGTCTCGACATGCCCGCAACTACCTTGCGGGGGAAAGTGAAGGTCCTAAAAGGTCCCAAACTGCCCCGCGGTGGCAAGTAAAGGTTCTGACATGCCCTGAATTGCTCTGTTGTGGTGTTAAGGGCTTGCCATCTTCGAAGGGATCGCAGGTGGTCGCAGTGTCAAGAGTTTGCAATCTTTGAGGGGATCGGGGGTGGCCATGGTGTTGATGGAGTTTCGTCGTTACACCAAAAACTGCTAGTGGCTGCGATATTGAAAACTTATTTTTTATTATTTTTGCTGAATTTTATTTCTTTTTTTTACACAACAACTTTTATTTATGTATTTTATTTATTATTTTTTTTATTTCTCCCTCTTCCTCAAGCTTGAAACCCTTCCCTCCTATTTTGTCTTGATTTTTCTCTTTTATTTTTATGCAACAACTTTTTTATATATCTTTTTTACTTCTCCTTCTTCCTCAAGCCACCTATGCCCTATTGCTTTGTTTCTTCAATGGAGAAGGGCTCTCCTTTGAATCCAAGCTAGATCTGGCCTAGCTTTCCCGGCGGTAAGGTAGAGGGCGGTGTTGGGACAAGATCGATGCTGATCTAGTGCAATGCAGTGACCTCCTACCCACTCAGGTGTCAACACAAAGCATGCGGGAAGTGTTGGAAATGAAACTAGAGGAGGCAAGGTCAGCAACGAGGTTTTTCGGAGATCTGCAAGAGGAGGGATTCGATGATGAGGTGGGCTGCGATGGCTCAGAGCAAAGAGGTCATCCCTATGGGGGAATCAGTGATGAAGTGCTAGAGCCTGGAGCAGCAGTGATATGGCTCCCAAGAACAATAGTCAGGTTTAGTCCGCTTGAGCTTTGACCTAGAGCGTGAATATGGGGCACGGGTCGATGGAGAGATAGCAACAACGAGCTCATTGGTGATCGAATTCTGGGTGCCATCATGGACAATGCTCAAGGCTTGGGGAAGTGCTTGTTCAGGAGAGCCTAGTACAAGAAGAGATGACGGGGTATGGCCATCTCCAGCCCGATCCAACCCTTGAAAAGGCAGGAAGCAGCAAGAGTGCAATCTTTTTTTTTTTTTGAGAAAGAAGGAAGCCAAGAAGTGGGAGCAATAAAAGAGAATTGAAAAAGTTGAGAGTTACCTTATTTTTGGGTTCCTCTGATCTCCTCCCAATTTTTGATTTCTTCTCATTGATCTTCTATCTCTTCTCATTCTCCAATTCTTCTTATCTCCTGATCTCTAATGTCTTTTTTTAAGGTTAATAGGTTTATATAGGACTTTTCTCAAGTTCTAGTGAGAGGAGATGGTACAAACAATTTTCAAGCATATGCCCCTATATCAATATCTCAGGAGTTGAGTATATGGGTTTGAATTACCACACGAAAGTAGACTTAGATTGTCATGTGAAAGTGGACTTAATTTACCATGTAAAAGTGGATTTACTTTACCACAAAAAGTGGATATAGATTATCATGTAGAAGTGCTCTTAGGTTTCCATGTGGAAGTGAATTTAAGTTGCGACATGAAAGTGGACTTGATTTACCACATAGAAGTGGACTTAAGTCACCATATAAAAATAAACTTGGCTTGCTATGTGAAAATAGACTTGGTTTATCACGTGAAACTAAACTTGGTTTCTCACATAAAAGTGGACTTAATTGCCACATAAAAGTGGACATAATTTATCATATGAAAGTAGACTTGATTTGCCATATAAATATGAGATTAATGACCACATAACATTGACTTGATTTGTCATGTAAGATGGATAGAGTTTTGTATCTATGTTTTACCACAAGAAACATAAAGTGCATATTTGATTAAGCATTCCTTTTTGAGGAAGTTGGATATTCTATCATAGATAAAATATAGGCACTTTTGGCTATTATTATTGTTGTCCCTAGGGCTTAAGCATAATATCTTTTGAGAAATCGGCCATTGATTGCAGACATAGGCCTTTTCCCCTTGTCATCAATCAGTTGGTAAGGTCCTCCTTCAAATATCCTCTTGAGATATAAAGGTCTTCCCAATTAGGCTTAAACTTGACTTTCTTATTTTAATTCAGAAGTATGTGTCTTCTTAAAACTAAGACCATTTCTCCCATCTGGAAGGACCTAAGCTAAGTCATCTTGTTGTAGGCCCTGGCCATTTGTGCTTAATACATTTCTAGGTTTTATTGGACCGCGAGTTTTATTTTGTCCAAGGAGTCTAATTTGTTAAGATGAAGATGAACATTTCTTCTCTCATGATTTCTTTTGCAAGGCAACCTTTAAAGAAAGGATTTGCACTTCCAGTGGTAAGACTGTCTCAGTCCCAAACACCAATGCATATGACATTGACTGGGTAGGAGTTCAATATATGGTGTAATAAGCCCATAGTGCCTCAGTAAGCTTTTGGTGTCAATCTTTCTTGTTTCTAGAAACAACTTTCTTCAAGAGCTTGGAGAGAGTTTTGTTGAATGTCTCAGTGAGTCTGTTGGCTCTCACATTGTAGATAGATGAATATCTCCAATCTATTTTGTGATGATGTGTAAATCATCCTACCTTGAAGCTTCTGAAGGATGATTCATTATCAAAAATGATCCTTCGAGAGATATCAAATCAATAAAAGATATTTTCTTGAAAGAAGCATATAACAGTATCTATTTTTCTCTCTTTTAATGGAATCACTTTAGTCTATCGAGAAAAATAGTCAGTTGTTGGGTAGTATGAAACGATAGCCTCTAAAAGAAGATGATTCAATTAAGTCGATGATGTATGTATCCCATACCTAGAATGGCTATGAGGACACTATTGGATGTAGAGGATTTGGATGTTGATGAATGCAGTCACCATGAATTTGGTGTAGGTGATATCTTCTCTCATATTTAATGCAATCTCCCACCATCATGGGTCAATAGTAGCCCATATGCTTAATCTTCATCATTATTTTTGGATTTGATTGATGAGTTCGTCAAACTCCAAAATGCACTTCACACATAACTTCTTTGGCCTCTTTGTCTGAGTGACAACACAAAAGTAGTTGATCAAATATCCGTATATAAAGAGTGTAGTTGATAAGTAAAAAGCACATGATCCTCTTTCTAAGTTATGTCCGTATAGATTTATTTTTTGGGAGTTCTCCATTTTTAAGGTACTTGGTGAATGATGTTCTTCAATTTGTGGTCTCTTCTACCAGTTTAGATTTAGTCCTCTTATGCTTGATGCTGAAAATCAACTTCATCACTTGTCTACTACGAACTGTGATTATAATTTCTCCTTAATCAGAGTCAGCCAGTATCTTGGCTAGTTCGGCTAAGAAGTCAGCTTTCTCATTGATAGACCGAGAAATCTTAGTTAATTGAATATGAGGACTTTGCCTTAGGAGCTCTTGAGTCTTTTTATGATATTTTAAGAGCTTAGATTTGTGTACTTTATATTTGTATTAGACTTGACTGATAATCAGTTGATAATCACTAAAAATATATTGGCATAATATTTTCATATAGAGGACCATTTCCAATCTTGCAATTAGAACCTCATATTTAGTTTCATTGTTTATGCATGATTTTGAGAGAGAATAGGAGTATTATAAAATGCCTCCATTTGGAGTAACATAAATTAGTCCAATGCCTAGTTTGATTTGCAAAACCTTTGGTATGATTCCTAGTTTGATGGATGATACTCCATCAAAGTATAGCTTCTAGTAAGGTTCTCCTTCTTCAACCAAAAGGATTTCTTCATCAGGGAGCTCGCAACTCAGAGGAGAATCATCAGGTACTAGATGAACTACGAGAAAATCGACGAGGGCTTACCCTTTGACCACCTTTTAGGGTGTGAATTTGATATTGTATTCCATGATGATTAAAGCTTATTTTGCTAGCCTTCCAATGAGAACAAGCCTAGTCATCAGGCACTTTATGGGATTAATCTTTGGTATTAAAATGACTTGATGAGAAAGTAAATAATATTTTAGCTTCTTGATCGCAAATATGAGTGCCAAACAATATTTTTTGATGGGGGAGTAGTTACTTTTTGTCCCACTAGCATTCTACTTAGATAGTAGAGTGTATTTTCTTTACCCTTTTCATTATTCTGGATGAGAAGTACCCCCAAGCATCCTTCCATTGCTGCCGTATATAAGATTAAGGGTTTATCAAGTAGAGGTACTGCCAGGAATGATAGCTTTAGAATATACTACTTGATCTCTTTAAAGGCCTGCTCACAGTCTTGACCCCAAATGACTGGAGTGTTCTTCTTTATTAACTTGGAAAAAGGCTTACATTTTCCAGAGAGACTTGAATTGAATCTCCTTATGTATGCAAATCGGCCTTAGAATGACCTCAATTGTTTTAAATTACTGGGTGTTGGCATATCTAAGATAGCTTTGTTCTTAGATGGATCAATTTCAATCTCTCGATGTTTGACAACAAAGCTGAGAAAAATTTTTCCGATGATACTCCAAAAGCACACTTCATATGATTCATCTTTAAGTTATATTTCCTAAGGCGGTCAAATATCACTCTTAGGTCTTGAACATGTCTATCCATGGTCTTAGTTTTGACCACCAAGTCATCCACATAATATTTCACCAGCTGGTGTATGAGATCATCAAAGATTTGAATCATGACCCTTTGATAAGTGGCGTGTATATTCTTGAGCCCAAAGGGTATCACCTTGTACCAGTAAATGCCAATTGGGGTCCTGAAGGCTGTATGCTTTTCATCTTCATGATGCATCTTGATTTAATTATATGCTAAAAAACCATCCATGAAAGAGAATATTTCAAAATCAGTCGTGTTGTCAATCATGATTTACATCATTAGCAATGAAAAAGCATCTTCTGGGCATGCCTTATTCAAGTCCATGTACTCCACACAAATGCAGATTTGGCTATTTTTTTCCTTGACTAGCACAATGCTTGCTGCACAATTTAGGTATATTTCCTCTCTAATAAAGCCTGCTTCAATCAATTTTTTTATTTCTTTTATCACCTTCTATTCTAGGTTGAATTTTATGTTCTTAGGTTCTTGTTTGACAAGTGGAAGCTCAAGATTGATGGCTAGTTTGTGGACTGTAACTTCAAACTCTAATCTAGGCATCTCCTTATAGCTCCATGTGAAGCAATCAATGTACTCTTGGAGCATTGCTTTGAGTTGGGTTTGGCTTTCCTCTGAAAGTTGAGTGCTAATGAAGGTCTGCTTGGGGTCCTCCTTTGAGTCTAGGTTGATCTCCATTAGTTTATCTACTATGGCTTATCCCCTGTCCTCAAGTTCTAGTGGATTTTCTTTTGGTTTAAAGATTATTTCTTTACCAAGTGATTCGTCATTACAAGTGAGATTTGGCAAATATTTATCTGAAGGTATTTTGGCTGCATTATACCCCCTTTCTTTTGGTTTTGATGAAATCCCATCGAGAATGTCACCTTCTTGTGATGTCTAAAAAGTCATGACCATCTTGATGCAAGTGTTAAAGGGTATTGATATCATTTGTCATTCTGAATATCAGAGAGACGTCCAATGGTGACCATAAGAAACATGTGGGCATTTGGAGTAATATAGCATAGTCCTTTGTGTTCTTGTTTCCTCTTCCAAGAATATAAGCACATCCTTGGGGTAGATCCCATAGATTCTTGAAGAAATGACTCTTTTTAATTTATGGATATCCATAACCAGATTTGTTGATTAACTGATGAAGCTGGTCTAAAAAATATTTACGTATGACTACCGGTTGATGGTCACCATCATTCACTAGAACCTTAGTCCCCAGGATTTCATGTATGCTTGGAGCATAAAGGATTGCCTTGTAAAATAGTATTTCTTTCTCTCCTTTGCATTATGGGGGAATGTAGAAAGTCATTAATTCTTTAATGATATTGATGCTCAACTCATCTAGCGGCTTAAATAACCTTTCAGAACTTTAGTAACAAGGAGTTTAACCACCTAGACAAACTTTTGAGGCTTCTTCATCTAAAGAGGTTAGGTCAGAATTACTTCGTAGGTGAGAAAGAGCAAAAATCTAGCTAACAATCTTTTATTTTACTTGACTAATGGAAGCAGACCCCCTATTAGCATCAAATCTCTAATCATATTTTGTATCATTATAATGTATCTCATGAACATCAAAAAAGTATATATATTCGCCAATTTGGTGTTCTTCACCATTCTCAAAGTATTTGGGAGAGCCTAGTACAAGAAGAGATGATCAGGTCAGACCACCTCTAGCCAAACCCAGCCTTCAATGGGGCAAGAAGCAAAAAGAGTGCAATCTTTATTTTGGAGAAAGAAAGAAGCCAAAAAGTGGGAGTAGTAAAAGAGAATTGAAAAATATGAGAGTTACCTTATTTTTAGGTTCTTATGATCTCCTCCCAATTTCTAATTTCTTCCAATTGATCTCTTGTCTCTTCTCATTCTCCAATTCTTCTAATATCCTAATCTCTTATGCCTTTTCTTAAGGCCAAAAGGTTTATATAAGACTCGAAGAGATGAAGTTGAGCTGAAAATAATATCCTTTGTTTGAATTGTTGAATGATGGATGTGACATATCTGGAATTTGGATGAACTTTTGAAGAGATATGAATAAATTTATCTGTTATAGATGATAAAATTTGAAAGTTGTACTCATCCCAGATACAAAAATTCTAGAAGGGTTATTTGTAAATTTTTTTCAAAAATTGGACTAAATTATAATCTTATGAATTTTCAAGGGGCTTTTCGCAAAAAAACTTATTTATGAAGTTTTAAAACTTTCAGGGTCTTTTCTGAACAAAATTTGGATTTATTCATAAATAAAAATTTTTGAGAAACTTATTCGTAAAAAGTTAAAAATCTATAGGTTTATTTGTAAATATAAAATTTTAGAGGAATTTATTTGCATATACAAAATTTCATAAGGTTCGAATTATAATTGTAGATCTCTTGAGGAGTTTCTTTACAAGCTCTAAATTTTACAGGACTAATTTATAATTTTAGAATTTTATTAGATTTTTCTATAAAATTTTTATTCTAGGAACCTATTTATAAGAAAAATCCAGTCAATGACCCATTTATGATTATTTATTCAATCCAAAGGCCTATTCATAAAATTTTTATATTTTGTCATTTTAGCACAAGTTTTAGATGAATTTTGGATCCAATTTTAGTCCAAAAATTCAGCCCAATTAGCCCATTTAGATCAGACTATCTTGAACATGAATTTTTTAATGATTTAAGTCTAGATTGAGCTCAATTTTTAGTCAAACTTGAATGTGATTTAAGCCTAAATAAGACCCATATTTGAACCATAATTTAGTGGCATACAAATCTCAATTTTAATCATATTTTAATCAAATTTTACTGTAACAAAAATTATCTCAAAAAAAAGTATATCCCATATTATGGTCACATGATAGATTTTGTACCTTTACAGCTTAAAAGAATATTTTTTATGAGTAACATCATGTTCATATAGTGGATAGAAAAGAAGAAGTATTGAGACATTGAATTGTACTTTACATTAAGGTCCAATAAATCAATTATTTTGAAAGAGAAATCACTTAGAAAGTGGAGAAAGATAAGTTGGTGAGATACCTTCCTTTATTTTAGTATTATGTTATGAAGCAATTTGGAATTAAGTTTAGAGTGATAAACTTATTTTATGGGGGTATAATGTGAAACCTAAAAAAAAAAGGCTTTTGGACCTAGTTGTAACTTTTTTAAACTCAGGAGACTTTTTATAAAATAGCCATCAAAAAACCCTTTAAGCCATGATTGTCTCCTCTTTTGAATTTTTTGTTTTTCCGAACCATAGAGTGCTGGCTTGTAAAAAAAAACATTGGGAGCGATGTCTAGGGTTTTGATGAGGCATGAAGCTTGATAGCGGTGAAGAAAGAGCATGATTTTAATCATGAGAGCATGTAGGCATTGATTTTTCTCCATTAACTCACGTTCTTGAGTATGAAGAATCATGAAATTTAAGTATTTCTTGTAAAAAAAACAATGGGTGAGAGTGACATCTAGGGTTTTGACGAGGCATGAAGCTTGACGACAGTGAGGAAAGAGCACAGTTTTAACCATGAGAGCATGTAGGCATTGATTTTTCTCCATCAACTTGTGTTCTTCAGTCTGAAGAATCATGAAATTTAACTATTTCTTTCTCTTTTTTTCTATATTTTTGGTGAATCATTGGACTAAATTAGAGCTATGATTTCTATGATTATATCGAATATCATTTATGAAAATAGATCAAATTGTATTTTGAAATGCTTAGTCTCATCTCTATGCTTATATGAACCATTGTATAGCTAGATCAAGATTATTGAGGTAGCTTTAAAACTTCTAGTATTGAAAGTGTGTTATAGCAAATAATGTTATTTTGAAGCCATGAATCTTATAGATGCATTGGAATCTTATTACTAAGGTTGAAGATAATACTAGTATCTCAAATCCATTTAACTAAGATTTTGTTTTGGAAAATATTACACAATGCATGGCCATGAAGTATATTACATGTGTTCATTGACTTTGATATCAAGGGGATGTGTGTTATAGGTTTTGATCTTGGGGTTATTATGATTGGTTCATGTCGGACATGAGATTAAGATAAATTTATTGTGATACATTCTCTTGATCAAATTTTGGGCTTGTCTTGACATATAGAACTTGATATGTTAATGTGATCATATTGAAACTCATTTTCATATTTTAGAGTTTATTTACTCATATTATAAACCTTGATTTGGGAGTTATTATGGTACTAGATTTAATATGAAAATAAGCCATTGTGATACATGTTATTAATCAAATCTCACATTATAATTTTAGATGCTAGTATGTATTAGATTATGGTCAAAGGAGCTAGTTGGACTAGGAAATTGAGTTAATGCATTTGTGAATGATTATTGTGGTTATGGCATTCAAGGAGAAACCTTTGCTTTTATGGTTTAGGTCCAAAAGTAAGTGCTTGAGCTAGTTTCTTATGTGTGTAAGGTATGTGAATAAGTAACTCTTAATAATATTAAGTTAGAAACCTATTTTGTGAATTTGTATCTTTTGATAAATATAAACTATGATTATATAATACATATACTTTTAAATTTTTTTGACAATTTGAAAACCTTATGTGAGAATTATATCTTTCTTTATATTTATCTTATATTTACTTGCTTTGAAAATATAAAAATCATGTATATGAATTTATAAAAAATATTATTTACCTTTTGAAATTTATTTGGATTCTTATGCTTGAACTTGAAATCATGCATGTTCTTGTGTAATAACTTTCTATTTTGTAAATATTTTTGGATCTTGGTGTTATATTTTTTTGTGTTATTTCTCACTTGATTCTTATTTTTCTAGTCATTGAGGTTAAATGGCCATGTTGACATGTACTTATATTCATGTTAGAAATCAATTTTGTTGTCATATGCAAATATCAGAATAGCAATATATTTCTAATAATCCTAATACTCCTTTCATTAGGTAATCATGATAAGACCTCTTTCATGAGGTATTCCTAATAGATTCATTTTATGAAAAAAATTGTATTCCTATTACGATTACTGATTTTAAGTGTATTCACTTATATATAATTCAGATTACCCACTGTATGTGTATGCCTATTATTTATTTTGAAGAAACCAGTCATTACTTATTTGACTTAATTTATGATTTTCTGCATAAGTTCTTATTAATGGATTTAGAAAATATTATGCTTGTTAATTCTGGTTATTTTGTCTTTTGTGGTATTTGCTTGAAGCTCGGAAAGGATTTAAGTTTACCTGAACTAAATTATATATATATATATTATATATATATATATATATATATGCGCCATTGCAACACATGTTATGAACCAAATCTCGAGTAATAATTTTAGATGCTAGTATGTATTATATTACGGTTAGAAGAGGTATTTGGACTCGAAAATTGAGTTAATGCATTTGTGAATGATTATTGTGATTATCGCATTCTAGAAGTAAATTTTGCTTTTATGTTTTAGGTCTAGAAGTAAATGCTTGAGCTAATTTCTTATGCTTGTCATAACTCCCTATTGGGTAAGTGAATAAGTGATTTCTAATAATAGTAATTTAGAGATATATTTTGTGAATTTATATATTTTTTATAAATATAAATTATGATTATATGGTACATATAGTTTTAGATAATTTTTGACAATTTGAAAACCTTTGAGAGAATTATATCTCTCTTTATATTTATTTTTATTTACTTGTCTTAAAAATATTAAAATCATGCATGTAAATTTATAAGAAAGTTATTTATCTTTTGACATTTATTTGGATTCTTTGAACTTGAAACTATAAATGTTCCTACGGAATGATTTCCTAATTTATAAATAGTTTTGGATCTTGGTATTATATTTTATTGTGTTGTTTCTTACTTGATTTTTATTTTAATTAGCCATTGAGCTTAAATGGTTATATCGACATGTACTTGTATTTTTATTATAAATCGATTTTGCTATCACCTGCGAATATCAATGTAGCGGTATATTTCTGATAAGATTCCTTTCATTAGATAATCCTAATAAAATCTCTTTCATGAGGTATTCTTGATAAGACCTATTTTATAATAAAAAAAAATTAATTTCTATTACAGTCATTAATTTTAAGTGTATCCACTTGTATATGATTCGGGTCATTCATTATATGTGTGCATCCATTATTTATTTTGGAGACATCAGTCATTATTTATTTGACTTGGTTTATGATTTTATGAATAAGTTCATATTGATGGATTTGAAAATATAATGTTTTTTAATTTTGGTTATTTTGTCTTTATGGTATTTGCTTGAAGCTTGGAAAGGATTTAAGTTTGTTTGAACTAAATTTTAAAACTATATATCAATACTAGTCACTTTATTTTTTCTCTTCACTTATAATTATATGAATAATTTTTTGTTTTATAATTTTTGCCCTTTATTCTTTTTTATATTTGAAAGAATTATATTTATGATACTTGTTTGAATCTTGAATGAATTTCATTTTATTTAGAACTGATTTCTAACATTTTATATAATATGTATCACTCATTCTCTTGTAGATTTAATTATTAAATATAAGTTTCTTTAAGTATCAATAAAGTTGTAAAGTAATGTATATATTCAATTTAAATTTATTTGTTTTAGTAGTTGAAAAATATGTAATGATATGGTAAGATAATTTGAGAATTTATAGTGATATTATTAAGATTAATTTTTGATAATTATAAGCATAATTTTGTAAATTTTATATGACAAGTTTAAAGATTTAGGTTTACATACTTATAAAATTTTGACTTTATAAATATGTGGCGTTAGGTACCCAAAATTAGAAATTTCAGATTTGAAAGGCGACAACTAACAACAAAAGAAAAGAAGCTAGAAAAGGGTAATGACTTCAAGTTATTAGCCTAGACCAGAGCTTCAAAAGACGATCCTTCAGAGAATGCATCAGCCAAGTCGAGCAAAGGCCAGGGCAAAGTTGAAGAAGTTTCCAGGAAAGCTGCAGATAATGAGTTGCTACATTTGTCTTAAAAGTAACGTTTTGGATTTTATGATCTAATAATCAAATTGTAAATATTTAGTGTTTGTTGTATTTGATTACAGAGTATTTGATAATGTCAGTTCTTATCATTGGCCTCTTCATGGAAAAGCAAAGCATCCGCATCTCCAGCTAACATACAATGGACCGTGACTTATCATAATATTGAGAGATTTTTGGTATCTGAAACTTATATGATTCTAATCATAGTGGTATTGGCAGATTCATCATAGCTTTATCTTCTTTATAAAGGAATATGCTAGCTTAGAGCTAAAGCAAGACAATATAAAAAAAAAGAGGTTATTTGGTTATTTGGAAATAAACAAAAATAACGATAAATTATTTCTTTTTATTTTTCAGCTTTTTTAAAAATTGGTTAAAAATAATCTACTTTTGTTATTTGGTTAGACGAAAATGTATTTCGAAAATATAATTATTAATATATAAAATATTATTAATTTAAAATTATTCATAAATAAATTTTTTTTCCAAATTTTATATTATTATTATATATATAATAATAATAATTATTATTATTATTATTTAAAATATCATTATATTCCCTTTTAGAAGTTATTTAGAATCAAAAAATAAAGAAGTAAAATTTATTTTTTTTTTACTTCTAGGTCGAAATTGATCGGAATAGATTAACTTTCAAGATGGTATTTATGAACAATTAAATATAAAAAATGGATGAAAGTGCTCTCACTTTTAATCACTTTTTTTTCACTTTCTGTCCACTAATAATTGTGATCTAAATTCTTATTTATCTCCAACTAAATGTTAGCCAAAATAAATCAAAATTTTTTACATATAACACCCAGAAAACATTCATAGACACATTAATGCATACAGTCGCATTATTTTATAATATAAATCTTTAGATTGGTCATTTTGCCCTTTTTAATCTTCCATTATAGCTCATCTTAAATTTTTAATCATAACAAAAGGCGCAATTTTCAAATGCAAGCACATAAACAACAAAAAAAACAAAAAACACCTAAATTGAGGGTTAGGATTAGGATTTTGTTTGCAATGGTGCATGCCTTCATTTTGGTTGAAGCGTTTGTTTAAGAAGTCAATCCTTCTAAAAAAGTGGAAATGGCAAAAAAATTAAAAAAATTGTGGAGAAACATGGATTATATATGAATCTCTAAAAGTGAAGAGGTTTATCAGTAATCGAGCACTTTTACGTCTGAACCAGATTTTTCAAAACCGGACCGTATGCGGAACCGGAAAAGTGTCCCGTCCGGTCAAATTCAGTTTGACTGGCAGGCTAAATTGGCTGAAGGATATCAAATCAATTTCATCTAATTTAAATATTATTATATTATTATTATTTAATTTTGAACAAAATTAATAATGATATGATTAATTAAGTTTTTTGTTTATTGTATTGATTATTTTGGGCTCAGTTCTTGACATAAATATGTTTGAAGTTATTTTTAAGTATAAATTAAATCAATATAGTTCACGTAGCACTTAGTTTTTTGGTTAAAATTTAATTAATAAAATTTAGATCGAAAATTGATTTAACCCCGATTTATTCTAATTTAATCAGAAGTCAGGTCCCATTTCTAAAATAGTGGTTGGAACCATGGTTTGACGTTTCGGTCGAAACCGAGCCGTTTCGGCCGAAACGTCTCGATTTCGGCCGGAATCAAAACGAAATTATATATATCATTTCGGTTTAGAATTTTTCCGTAGCATTCTGCAGGTAACGGCTCCCGCAGGCGATTGCGGGCGAGCTCGGGCGCGTGCGGCGAGGGCGGTGGGCTCAGGCCGGCGGCAAGCCGCACGGGGCGGGCGCAGGGCGCTCGAGGTGGCCACAGGGCGCGCGGGGCGGCAGCAGGGAGCGCGGGGCGAGCATAGGGCTCCGACGGCTAGCTCGGCGCTCGTGGGGCGAGCTCCGCGCACGTGAGGCGAGCGCAGCACGCTTGCGGTGAGCTCAGCGCGCTCGGGGGAACCACTGCGCGCCCACGGCGAGCTCAGGGCGCCGACGGCATCTCCGACATCCCCACGCGGCATCTCCAACATCTCCGCGCGGCATCTCTGCGACTCAAATGGCGACAAGTGTGCTCCCGCGGCGAGCGCAGCTCCCTCCGCAAGTGCAGGTCGGCCGGCGACCGACACTTCCCCCCGCTCTCAATTTAGGATTTACTATGCTGGTTTATTTTATTTAGTTAATCACATTTTATTTAGTTAATCACGAATATAATCACTGTGAATTAGTACTGTTGTTTTGCTTTTTTCCTGAGAATCAGGGGTGGATGATTGTCGGTTGGTCGATTGGTGTTGATTGATTGATTAATTACTTTATTTTTACCCGTGAATCACGGGTGGATGGATTGTGGGTCTTGTGGCTTATATATACTTAGTGTAAACAGCTAGATGTTTGCACTTTGCAGACGATTTCATTTAAGTGTTCTGCTATCTTAGTGAAAGAGTTTTGTGGATCGGCAATCTATTTCTGTTTCGATTGCAGATGTATGAAATTTTCAGTTTGATATCATAAATTGATGTATCATAATTTTCAGTTTCCGTTGGTGCTAATTGATGTATCATATATAATATGTATGTTGAGAATTGAATTAAAACAGGGAAGATTAAACTATTTATTTTTTGTTTATTATTACTTGTTTATGTCTTATGAATTTGCTAAATTGAAACAGTAATATGATCAATTACCAAAAATTAAGTAGCTAAAGTTAAGAAAAATAGTTTGTCGGAACCAATAACTAAAGATTTGCTGTTACATATTAAATTATTAAATTATTTAAATTACTTTATTAAATTACGTATTAAATTAATTAAATTACGTATTAACTTATTTAAAATACATATTAAATTATGTATTTTGTATTCAAGTATGTATTAAAATATTAATTTATGGATTAAATTATGTATTGAATTTATAAATTATGCATTAAACTATGTAAAAAAATATGTATTATGTATTAAATTACGTATTTTATATTAAAATATGTATTAAAATATGTATTATGTATTAAGTTATATATTAAATTATGTTTTAAATAATATATTATGTATTAAATTACGTATTGTGTATTAAATTATGTATTTCGTATTAAATTATATAATAAAATATGTATTAAATTATATAGTATGTATTATGTATTAAATTATATATTATGTATTACGTATTAAATTATGTACTAAATTACGTATTTAATTTTGGTATTAAAATTATGTATTAAATTATTATTACGTAGTACATTATGTATTAAATATTAAATTATGTATTAAATTACGTACTATGTATTAATTTACATATTAAATTATGTATTATATATTATGTATTAAATTAACGTGGATGTTAGCTAATAAATCAAGAAATAGGTTAGTAAATCCTAAACCCTAAATCTTATATCCTAAATATAAAGTAATTTATTACTGTGTACATTAGTTACTTTTAAATTATTTATTAAATTACGTATTATGAAAATAGAGCTTTTTTCCTTAATCATAGGTAAATTTTCTTCGGCCAACATTTATTCTGTCACTGCTACTATTGTATTGCATATGGCTCCAAAGCAAAACACGTCTCGCAATGACGATATTGCATGGCAACACTGTGAATTAGTGGATGCAGAAAATCGTAAAGTTCGTTACAAATGGTGTGGTCGTGTGCTTAGTTCTGGAATTACAAGATTAAAAAAGCATTTAGGAGGAGTCACTGGCTCAGTTCGGCCATGTGAGAAAGTCCCGAATGGAGTGAGACAAATATTTCGGACAATAGTACAAACCGGCAGAGAAACTAGAAGAAAAGATAAGGCCAAAAAATCACGCTTTGAGCAGAAACTTCTCAACCGCTGTAATTCAAATCCCAGGCAAATTTCTGATGATGAAGATGATGATTCTGAGGTTCAGGAAGTACTTCACGAAAGTCGAAGATTGTACGAGGAAACTCAAGGTGGTGCTGGCCCTTCCGACACAATTCGTGATCGTCGAACTACTAGTTTCAGAGAACCACGTACACAGCGACACACACCTGCTCCTTCAGGAGTAAGAGGGGATTTTCATCTTCCTGACATCGGATCTATAAATATTTCTCCAATTGACCCATTTCTATTGAAACCAAGAGATGATACTCAAATAAATTTGAGAACAGCATCAACTGGTTTTCGGAAGGCAAAACAGTGGTTGGGTAGGGCAGTATCGAAATTTTTTTTCTACAACCATGTTCCATTTCATTTAGCAGATGGCAGTTACTATCATGGAATGATACGTGCCGCTCAAGAGGTTGGCCCAGGAGTTCCTCCACCAAGTGCTCGTGAAATTTCTGAAAAGTATCTAAATCTTGAAATTAAAGAGATGACTACTTTTATCCAGACCTTCTACAAATATTGGGATAAATTTGGGTATACCTTGATGTGTGATGGATGGAAGACACAAAACAGTAAAGATTTGATAAATTTTTTAGTATATTGTCATGAAGGGACTATTTTTCTCAAGTCAGTTGACACAATAGGAGAGTCGAAGACTTGTAATTTCTTATATCATCTGATTGATAGTGTCATTGAGGAGATTGGGGAATTAAGAGTGGTACAAGTTGTAACTAATAATGCAGCTCCGCTGGTATATGCTGGGAAAAAGTTAATGCAAAAAAGAAAATATCTTTTCTGGACACGTTGTGCAGCTCACTCTATTGACTTAATGCTAAAGGATATGGGTAAGGATCCTAATATTAGAAAAGTGGTTGAGCAGAGTCAGAAGTTGACGTCATTTATTTATAACCATGCTTGGTGTGTTGAACTGATGAGAAAGGAAACATGGGGACGAGAGATTATCAGGCCAGGCATTACTCGGTTTGATACACAATTTATCTCCTTGGATTCCCTGTATGCTCACCGACAGGCACTGAAGAGATTATTTACTAGTGAAGAATATGATGCACATTATTTGAGGTTGAAATAATCCGAGAAAATACTTTCTGAAAAATTCTACAATCAAGTCATAGACGAAAGTTTTTGGGAATCAGTTGAAAAAGTAATAGGAATCTTCAGTCCATTAGTTAAAGTACTTCGAATTGTTGACTCAGATGATCATTCGCAGATGGGGTTCTTATATGAAGCAATAGAATGAGCAAAATTGCAAATAAGACGACATATAGGAATAATTGAATTTCGCAAATGGGAGTATTATTGATTATCGTTAGAACAAAACATTATCCAAAGATATTCATACTGCAGGTAATTGAGTAAAAAATCATTTTATAACACTTTACTAAGTTATAATGATACTATTGTTGATTTATATTTAATCATCTTGTATGGTACTTTCTGAATCCAATATTTCAATATGGCAATGAGGTCAACAATAGTAATACCATTCTCGAAAAGCTACGGAGGTAATCGAGCAGATAGAGCCAGATATGAGAACAAGAATATTGACATTGAGTGAGATAAATTATGTATTAAATTTTTTTTACATAATTAAGAAAGTTCTTAACTTGAGTACGTTCATTAAACAGGCCGACGATTTCAAAAATAAAATCAAGGACTTCGGCACACAACAAGCAATTGTAACTATTAGGGATGATACTCCTGGTATAGTTGATATTCAATAATTATACATATTTGCTAATTAAATTTATATCAACTTATTAATAATTTTTTCTCATAAATTACAGCTAGATGGTGGAGTATTTACGGGTGGCATGCAACACCTAATCTTGCAAAGATAGCCATCAAAATTTTAAGTCAAACTGTTTCAAGTTCACAATGTGAGAGAAATTGGACAACTTTTGGATTGATCTATACGAAGACGAGAAATAGACTTAAAATGGAAAAATTGGAGAAACTTATTTTCTATCATCATAACATGCGTTTAAGAGCCCGAAACTTACAGAGGAGAAGATCATCAGAGGATGAGGTAATCAACTTGTCTGTCATATTTGAAGATGATGATCCTCTAATAGAGTGAATTTGAGAAAGAGAAGAACCTATCTTAAATCATCCTGAAACGCAAGAAGCTATTCGCCGTCTCTTGGACGAAGAAGCGAAAGAGGAAGCTGATAAAATACAAAATACTTCTGATACAAGTGATAGTAGCAATGGTGGTACAGCTGGTGACGCCAATTTTCAACAATCACAATATGACGACTCATCTTCATCTTTTCCATAATATGGAGTAAATGAGTTTTTGGACTCTAATTTATATGACGGTTATGTGCCACAATATCCATATGATTCACATGGTGGGCAAGATGTCAATCAAAGTCCAACAGACAATGCGAACTCTAGCTACTATGACGGTTATCAGAGCGAGATGTCTTCATACAATCCAGGATATCATTAGTCAATGCAGGACCATACGACTTCGTTCTATCCGCATGCTGAATAATACTATCGATCACAACTCCATTATACTGATGAGTATGGTGATGAAGAATATCAATCTTTTCAAGATCTACCTTAGAACAGCATGTGGTTATAGGATGTGAATTTATATCATCTATGAAATGATGTTTTCATCATTGTCTTAAATTAATATCTTATTATAATTTTATGACATTGAAATTTAATGTCTATATGGTTTATTTTATCGCATGATAATTTATCTATTTCATTAGCACAATTTATTGTAATCTTTTCCTTCTGACGTATTTTTATTATTTATTTTATGTTCATAAATACTGACAATTACTAGATAATTATTTTTGAAACAGATAATGGCAAATCCGAATGATTATATTATAGTTCCAGACCAAGTGACACTGCAAGCAGAAAGAATAATTATGTCAATTCTTCACCAAAAACTTATATTTTATCGTAGAATGATTCTGCCTTCAACATATGATCTACTTGAATAAGCCTTAATTGAGCAAGCATTACAAGACCGTGGAAGAGTCAATGATCAAATTTATCTTGCCTCTCAACAAGATTCACTTAATGCTATCAATCAACGTCTTGCTGTAATTTCCCCTGAACACTTCGCACAGTGTGATATTTATTTCTCATGGATTATTGGACCACTTTTACTGTGTTGTCAATCAATATGGCTATCATTTTTATTTTAGACCTTCGATGTATGGTTACACTTCAGAACTGCTGCCACGAGATCGCGCAGAGCTAGTTGTTCTGGCTCGTATGCCTACAAATGCTCGTCTGGATCATCCCGGTACTGAATTTGTAATTCCACACCCATATGTTCCAAACTCAACTGACGATGATTATGATGATTACTTGTATTATCTTAGAATTTATAAATTATGTATGTGTGAAATACATTTTAATGAAAAGTTAAATGTGCTTATGTTAATTTTTAAATTTTAATCATATTCATATTATTTCTTGTATATTTTTTTAATACACTAATATATATTAAAAGTAGACTATATCAGTGACTAACTATCAAAATTAAATTTAATTAACTTAAATAATATTTAATATTATGGTAAAATTAAGTATAAATTCATTCCAAATTTTTCAAATTTTTTCAAATTTTTTTCAATATTTTATCGTATTTTTAATTTGAAGTCAAAATATAGTCAAACTCTGGTTAACACCGAATTAATAATTTAAAAAAGTCTTTTGGCTGAAACCGAAACGGCCAAAACTGAAACCGAAACGGCCAAAACGTATTTGTTTCATTGGGTCCCGAAACCAAAACCGATACCGAGTTATAAAACCTTGGTTTGAACTTTCCATCCGACATAGGTAATAGGGTGTTTTTCACGTAAGCCATTCTAGAATTAGTCTTTTTTTAATTGTAAGATTGAGAATTTGTTCAATCTCTCACAATATAAATATTTCACGTGAAGATATTCACTAAAATATTTTTAAATATTTCTGACATTTATCAAGTGCTGTTGGTAAAAAATTCCAACATTTTCTTTTATATTTTAAGATTATTAGTTAAAAAAATATCGCAAATTTTTTTGGTATTTTTTGCATTAATTTATGAGTATCGAAAATATAATATTTTTTTACATTTATTATAAAAAATACTAAAATTTCTAGCATTTTCAGTGTGAGACGTTAGGATTAAAAACGCTAAGAATACCATAAATATAGTGGAAATTCCCATATTTTGTTAAAAATGCTGAAAAATTATTTAACTCGTATATACAAATACATAATACATGTATATATACTCTTTATTTACAAATACAGAAGACTTTTTTACAAAATCTATAACACAACATAACATACTATTCAATAATTTTGCAATCAACATAGTGTATAAAACAATTTTACGTTACAAATAAAAGTTAAAAAAATAGAATAAAATCTTTAGCTTTGCGAAAGCCTACTAGTCCTCGATTGTTGCATCCACATATACTCTTAAATTTTCGTGCAACTCTTATCTCTCTTCAAAATAAAATAAAAATATATGTAAACAATATTGACCAACCATAAGGTAAAATAATATTAATGAAATATAAAAGTACCGAAGAATTACAAGTAATACATATATGCATGGTTCCAACAAGAAATACATATATGATTTTAACAAAAAATACAAGTACTAAAAAAAATGTCAATATGTATGCATGACAAGATCAGTATACTGTGGGATCGATTTCAGTGGCTTGGAAGTAGCAGACATTTTGGAACGCTAGCTTAATACACAAATTAAAGTATGTTTTTTAATTTAAAGTGTATTATCAAGTGTTATGGAAACTTGCTATTAATTATCCCGATAATTATCAGGAATCTCCTAAAATAAAAAAAAACTAGTTAATAAAACAAGGACACAAAAAGAAAACCATCATTTGATTATCTTTAAGAGGATACATGTTTTAAGAAAGAGCATACCCTCACTTTACAATATATTTTATTATGAAAAAAAATAAAAGAGTAAAAAAGAATCTTTGATATGTGCTATTACCTCACTTTCATAGACTAGATCATGTGATGTCTTGACTCGAATGGGTCTTGATTTAATTCTCGACAAATGTTAATGGCATTGTCTGGCAAGATATGAAAGGATAGAAGTATTTCCAATAGCTTCAAAAGTTGGCGATGAATTTTTGTCCTTTAATCTTGAGGTATGTTATAGCCTGTGGGGTATCAGTGTAGACCTCTTTAATTTGAAAAATTTCTAGTCCATGGGATATCAGTGTTAGTTTCTAAGATATTCCCTAGTTCATGAGGCACCAATATTAATCTCTTTATTTTGAAGTATTTCATAGACCATGGGTCATCGATATTAACTTCTTGATTTGAGGCATTTCATATCCTATAGGGCATTAGTATTAGTTTCTTTGGTTTGAGATATTCCATAGCCTATAGGGGCATCAATATTAACTCTAAGTTGTTTTATAGCTCATGGGCATCAATATTAATCTCTTTAATTTTGAAGTATTTCATAATCCATGGGGCATCAGTATTAACTGTTTTGGTTTGAGATATTTCATAACCCATGGGACATCGGTGTTAACCTCTAAGGTATTCCATAACCCACAGGGTATCAATATTAACTTTTTTGATTTTGAAGCATTCCATAGAATATAGAGCATCAATATTAACTTCTTTGCTTTAAGATATTCTAGTCTGTGGAAAATCAATATTAACCTTTGAAGTATTCCATAGCCCTAGGGTATTGGTATAGACCTATTTGATTTTAAAGTATTCCATATCTCGTGGGGTATCAATATTAACTTCTTTGATTTAAGGTATTTTGTAGCTCGTAGAGTGCAGAAATTAACCTCTTTGATTTTAAAGTAGCATTATCCACTATTTTTAGAGTTAAGTAAGAATGTTGTCAGAGGCTTTTGTAACATACCTAGGTTTTATTTGAACTAGCTCTTGCTCAGGTTCAAATAGTAACATCACCCATTATTCATAGCCATGGAGTATTCAAATTCACTTAGGTAGGGCTTGACTTGGCTGGGGCTTGATTTGATCCGATTGGGTCTAAATCTGAACTAATTTGGTTTGGATTAGCTCAATTTGGATTTGGGGTCCAGTTCAATTTAATTTAGATCCATTTGGTGATCCTTTTATGTTAATTTAATTTTGTTAATTTCCTCTAGCTGAGTTCAATGTGATTGAGTCACTTCAATTTAATCGATTCATGTTAATTGAATTGGTTAGAGAGCCCTCGAGCTATACTAATGATGTTATGACAAGCCCACATACTGGCCATAAGCTCGAGGACTTAGGACTAACCCTAAATTATTTAGACTTTCAAGTAAGACTGCAAGCTAGCTCAAAGTTGATTTGGTTGTCAAGCAAGACTACAGACTAGCCCTAAACTAGTCTAACTTTTGGATGAAACTGCAAGCTGGCCTTAAGTCAACTTGGTTGTCAGATGAGACCGCATGCTAGTCCTAAGTCGATTTTATTGTTATATGAGATCGTAGTTGGCTCTAAGTTGATTAGTTGTTAGGCAAGACCATAGGCTGGCCCTAAATTATTTTAACTTTCAGGGGAGACCGTAGGCATGTCCTAAGTTGATTGGTTATCAAACAAGATTGTAGACTGACCGTAAATTATCTTGACTTTTTAGCGAGATCATAGGCTAATCCTAAGTCAATTAGTTGTCGAGTAAGACTGTAGGATGACCTTAATTATTCTGACTTTTAGACAAGACTATAGGCTAACCTTAAGTTGATTGGTTATCAGACAAGACCACAAATTAGCCCTAAACTATCTTGACTTTTGAGCAACACCACATACTAGCCCTAAGTTGATTGATTATTGGGCGAGACCGTAGGCTAGCCCTAAATCATTTTGACTTTCAGGCAAGATTGCAAACTATTCCTTAATCGATTTGTTATCAAGCAAGACCACAGGCTAGTCTTAAATCATTTTAGCTTTTAGGTGAGATCGCAAACTGGTTCTAAGTCAATTTATTATCAAGCAAGATTGCAGGCTAGTGTTAAACCGATTGATTATTGGGCGAGATTACAGGCAAGATTGTAAGCTAGCCCTACATCAATTGATTATCAAGCGAGATCATAAACTTGCCCTTAATTGATTTGACATTTGAGCAAGAGTGCAGCTTAGCCTTAAACTATTTTGACTTTTGAGTGAGAACGCAGGCTAACCATAAATCAATTTTGTTATTGGATGAGCTAGTGCTAAACTGTTTTGACTTTTAAGTATGATTGTATGCTAGCCCTTAGTCGATTTAGTTGTTGGACTAGATTGTAAACTGATCTTAAGTCAATTGGTTATTGGGCAAGACCACAGGTTGAACCAAAATCATTTTATTAAATATTTTATTATTATTATTTTGTTGTTTTGTTCTTATTCTTGCTCTTGTACTTATTCTCACTCTTGCCATTGTTGTCAATCCAAGAATTTTTCATCATCAATTCTTCTTCAACATGATACCATGGTGATAAATGAGGCTATGGCTAGCCACAATGGTGATGGAGATTTGCCAGCATTCTAGACCAAAGGTGGTGCAATGTTGGTGGAGATTCTTTGTCATACATAGGGCCACAGGTAGCCATAATGTTGGTGAAGATCCACCATCATATGAAAGGCCGTGGATGGCTATGATGTTGATGAGGACCTACTATCATATAGAAGGCCATGGGTGGTTGTGGTATTGGTGGAGATCTGTCATCGTATGGAGGGACGTAGGTGGTCATGGATGATAGTGAAGACTCATCGCCATACAAAGGGCTATGGATGGTTACAATGTTGGTGGAGATTCATCATTATACAGAGGGCTGCAGATGGTCGTGGCATTGATGGAGATCTGTTGTTACATGAAGGGTCACAAGTGGTCATGAATGATGGTGGAGATTTGCCTATTGGAAGACGTAAATGGCCACAGTGTTGATGAATAAAAGAGAGGCCTATGATGGGATTTGGATGCTCGATGCTTTCAGATTCGGTCATTCAAATTTGGGCTACTAAGAACATGCAGCGATTGGTGAAGAATGAGGCCACAGGTGATCACAAGCCTTGAGAAAGAGGATATAACAATAGTAACAAACATAATAAAATAAAGACCTAGCAGGGGACAAATAGAAGGGGGGATAATGAAAGAAAAGATGAAAAAAAGGGATGCAATCTTACATCTTTTCGATCCCTTGTTGGCACCTTCTTGCTCTCCTCCTAAATGATGAGATCTTCCTTGAAACCTCTTCTTCAATTCACATAGAATTTGCCAAAGGATTACCTATGAACTATTATGAAATTCATTTACCCTAATCTTCTTTTTGTTGGGCTTTGAGAGGATCTCTAATTTTAGTTATTGAAAATTGATTGGGAGATTTGATTGATATATTCTTGCCATAAACCTCATGTTTGAATCTCAAATTGATATATTCCAAAATAACACCTTCCTTGTTTGAAAATTCTATCAATCTTGATGGATTCAATAAGTTTTATTTTTATTTCTGTAGATTATTTCCAATCTGCAAGATTTGAGAGTCCAAACTACTAGCATTCACCCACCCAAACATGGGCTAGATTCAAAGAGAAGTCTGTGAGATTCGGTTGTCGAACAAAGGTCTATTTAGCCTCGATTTCTCCAATTATTTTCTGTCCCAACTTAGATTTTACTTGCCTGAATTGGAGTTTTGATGGGTATTCTCTTGCCATAAGCTTCATATTTGAATCTCATATTGATATATTTTGAGATTACAACTTTCCCCATCTAAAAAATCCTATTGACCATTGATTGATTTGAAGAATTTGTTTCTGAATATGCAGATCATGCCTATTTGTGTGGTTTGCACACCCGAACCTCTGATGTTCAATTGTTCGAACATGGGCCAACCTAGGCCTAATTTTTTAGTCATATTTTCCTATTTCAAATTGGGCCCCCTACTCATTTTGACTTGATTTACTTTTCCAAAATTTCAGCCTATACTTATTTCAGATTGGACCCTCATCTATCATGAATTAAACTTAAATTCCACTTTTAATTCTTGCCGAATTCAAAACTAAAATTGGGTTACAAAATTGACTCAAACAAATGCCCCCTTCATATCCACTTCACGAGTTTTCTTGGTGAGGGGAGTGGATGTGAATAATTTTTAGGTGCTTCCCCTTTGAGTCAACTTTCTAAGAGTTAACTATATGGATTTGAATTTTCATGCAAATGTAGATTTAATTTACTGCATGGAGTAGACTTAATCTGTCATGTACATGTGGGTTTGATTCCAACATGGAATGATCTTGAATTTACTATGCAAATGCAGGTTTGATCTCCATCCGTGATGGGCTTTTATTTGTCATGTGATGATGGACTTAATTTGCCATTTGAGGGTGGAATTAGTCTGCCATTTGGACTTAATTTGCCACAAGAAGTGAGCTTCATTTGCGGCAAAGAATAGACTTGAATTGCCACAAGGAGTGGATTTGACTTGCCACAATTAGTGGATTTGACTTGCTACAATAAATGGACTTGAGTTGCCATAAGAAGTGGATTTGGTTTGTCACAAATAGCGGTCTTGATTTGCCATAAGGAGTGGATTAATTTGCCATAAGAAGTAGACTTAATTTGCCACAAGAAATGGAGTTAATTTTTCATAAGAAGTAGACTTAATTTGTCATAAGAAATGAACTTAATTTGTCACAAGAAGTACAGTTAATGGGGGCGTGGACTCGATCATCATACAAATTGGGTGAGATTTTGTGTCCATATTTTGCTTCGAGAAACATGGAGTGAGTATTTGATTGGACAATCCATTTTTAGGAAGTTGGACATTTCATCATACACAAAATATAACCACATTCTATTATTGTTGCTCATAGAGGCTTAGGCACAATACTTCTTTAGGAATCAGGCTTTGATCAATGGCATAGACCTTTTCCTTGAATGGAGGCTGGTTTCCATCAGTTCATCGATTGTAGCTTGCCCACCATTTTTTCATTTTGGTAGATCTTCTTTTGGTTTGAGGATTATGTCTTGACCAAGTGGCTAGTAAAAGTTTCCTCTTTGATTTTGAGGGCACTTTGGCTGCATTCTACCCTCCTTTCTTTAGACTCTAATGAAGCTATGCTAGGGGATTTACCTTCCTGTGATATCTAGAGAGCTGTGGCTGGCTCGACACATATAGCTTGTGTGTCAGAAGGCAATCATGATGTTTGATCGACCTTGTTATAGGCCAAATGGTGATTGTGAGACATGTATGGGTACTTGGAGTGATGTAACCCAGTCCTTTATAATTATTCATTGGCACATTGGAGTAGAATACTCTGTAGTAATCATCTAAATCAGAAAGTAGATACTTAGTTTGATGCTAGTTGAACTATAGTAATTCAAGCTAATAGTTTGTCTTCTAGAACACCAAATTAGTGCATTAATTTCGAGAGAAGTAACTATATGAAGTAATGCTCTCTCTTTTCTTTTCATTTTTGATGTCAAAAAAGGCAAAATGTGTTTGTATTTGCTCTTTTGAAAGAAAATTCTTTTTAGAGATTTATTTTATTAGACAAGTGGCATATCCTTTCATCTTTAATTAAAGCCTCCTACTTGATTCGGTTTGTTAAAGTTTAAGTGATGATTTTGTCATTGAATGTGGTGGGTCACTAATTGACCTCCTCTTATACTTTTTTTCTAGTGCAATATCTTCTTCACGGACCTATTTCTCTGGCAATTTCCCTACTTTCACTATGTTCCTATTGGTTACTTATTTTTTTGACTTTGGCTTTGATCTCAGATGCCCCCCAATCATAAATTTCAAGATTTACACACCCATAGATGCTCTTTGGGTGGTTTTTCTTGGTTAATAATATATTGAGATGAGGCTAGATGAGTTTTTCTAATTCTAACATGCGATCTAATTTTCTCCTCTTTTTCTTTTTTATTTTTTTGTTATTATTTTTTTCTTTGACCTAGCAATCTCATTACTCTTTGAGGACCTAAGGTTTGCGGGCTCATAGATGCCAACCAGTTCTTATTCTTTGAGTTTACCTTTTCTGGTTTAGTTTTCCATATGAGATTTGTCCATTTAAGACTTTATTTTCCATTGTTCATTGGAAGGGGGTGATCTTTTGCCTCTAGGAGGAGATCCCTTAAAGGTTATCTTTTGATTTTAGCACTTATATCTTTAAAGCAACTTCTCTAATAGAGTTCTAGCTATTCATAGATTGGTCACCATATTTTCAGGCTTGCATTCTTGAAGTTAACTTAGGGCGTTGGTGGGCAGGGGAGATGCAAAGATTCCAAATCCACCATATTTTATTATTAACTATCCTTGCCTTCAAGCATCGCTTTTACATTTTTTTAGAGAAGTTATCTCTAAGATAGAAGGTGATTCACCCAAATACTAAGAAAATTTTTTATTTTACGTCTCTTAAAAAATTATTTTTGCCTCGAGAAGTATGGAATATATACTTGACTAGTTTGTTTTGATTTAACTAGATGTTCCGTCATAAGCTAAACATTTTTTTGTTTTATATTTTTAAACCTCATACAAATATTTGACTCTTCCATATTGCATATTTGATGCAAGCAACCTTTTCCTTATTCATTAATTACTTTAGCATTGGAAGATGGTGGTGCTCTTTTCTCAACTGAAGAAGGTTGAATGCCTATTCTTCTATTATTCTCCTTTAGCCCATGTGGCATTGGAGGTGGGGATTGTAGAATTCAATTTCAAGTTGGATCTAACATATCGAAGCTGACCAAATTCCCTACTGATCCTTCCTTCGACAAGTTGTAGGCAGTTAAAAATTGAATTTTGCTTATTGCTTAGTCTTTGAAAGATTGATACCTTAGTTTGTGCCAATGAGGCCTCCATTTCATCATCAATATTTGGCATAATGAAATTTGGTCTTTACCTCATGAGTGAAGCTTTTTGCCCCCTAGGTAGACTTGGTATTTACCCCTTGGATGGGCAGTGAGGAATTGATCCTAAAAATAGAGGCTTTCATCCTTCACATTGCTTTTCATGCAATATCAATTGCAAGTTGACTTCATCCCTAAGGACCAGTCCAATAGAACCCATTAGATGGAAATGTCTCTTGGTATCTTGCATTCCTTATTCACATTAGAGACAGACAAGCTTGATTATTCAAAAAATAGCTCTAGAAGTTCAATCGGTGTTCTCTCATCTTTTAAGATATTTTGAAATCAAACTCAAAAAGTAGTTAAGTTAAAAAGGGTAGCATCAGAAACCAAGAAGGTGCAACCCATGGGCTAAAAAGAAACATGAGGAGTTCGAGGGCTGATGTGAGGCTATTGAAGCAAATGAGACAACCCCTAAATGGCAATCTTAGGGGGGATCTGCGAAGAGATTAGCATGGACTCATCATTTATGTCCACTTATTAGATGCAAATCTACTACTCTAATCTGAAAGTTGCTAGTGCCCCTTGAGTTCATTTGCTTTTGGTTTAATATATTATCAATAGTGGTTTAATATATTATCAATAGCTATAGTAGTTTTTTAGGTAGAGCAATGCCTAGATCAATGGTAGTGGCAGTAACATTAGTAATGCTTGGATTAGTGATGCTATTGCTGAAAGCAAAAGCACCATCTATAAATTGGATGGAGTTGGTAACAATCTGATGGCTAATATGGATTCCAGTTGCCCACATGATGATCATTATTTTTTCATCGAGATTTGACTTAATGGCATTTGGTCTTAACCCCTTGAATGGGTTTGGCCCTTGCCTCCCATGTGGACTTGGTCTTTGCCCCATAGGCAGGAAGTCTCTACCCTTTGAATGGGAGGCAAGGAATTGATCTATGCTGGATAGGTCGAGCAGCAATTGGATCAATGGTAGGGTATGTTATAGGTGGTCAAAAATTGACTTTTGCCTATTTGTCAAGTCTTTGAAAACCGATACCCTAGTTTGCTCCAATGAATTTTTTGTTTCAAAGGTTTGGCACAATAAAATTTGGTCTTTTATGCCCTGGATAGACTCAGTCTTTACCTCTTAAATGGGAGGTCTTTCTCTCCTGGATGAGAGGTGTAGGTCATTCTGATCTTGAGAAGAGTTGGTAGGAGAATTTTTGCCATTCCTATAGGGTCTTTTGTATGGATTTTCCTTTTTTATCATTATGCTTTCCACCCTCTCAACTTCTCCTTGAAGTATAGTGGTCATACTTGACATGTTCTCTATATAGAAATCCATAACCTGTATGTGTTCGTTGAACATTTGCCTTTGTCCCTTGACAAATTTCATATTAGTTGTAGCTAGTTCTTTCACAATATCTAGTTATGGTTTGAGCATGCCATAATCATATTCACGGGTGAACTACTCTCTAAGATAATTATCTTGGGAGTAGCCCTCAATGAGACCCTTGGGATCTTTCATTTTATCAATAGCATCACCAATGAATCTATTCGCCTCTTTTCCCCTTGCACCCTAAATTTTATCATTATTGAAATAATGGGATGACTCCAATGGCTATCTTAATTGTAGACATCCAATAGTAAAAGTGATAGCACATGTTGCTATTGGAAGTTTATCCTTCGAGTTCCTAGTGTTGGAGCCTTCAAGCAAAACTCTGAGTTCATCAAAGAGGAACTCCTCGAGAGTAACTTGGCTTCTTTGTCATAATAGCTAATTTTTTAACATTGTATTCATCCGGTTGAACCAACTTCTTTGTCTCGCTTCTATTATTTTTTCTTTTTGATGTTTTGAATAGGCGAGGCAATTTGCTCTGATAAGGCTTTCTTCATCGCTATCTCAAACTCTTCAAAGTTCCTATTCATCTTCTTTATTAGCTTTTTCAGCCTTTCTGAAACATAGATATTCTATAAGTGCTCTTGTTCTAGGGTACATTGTGCTTCTTCCATAAAGAGAACTCAGCAAGTGGCTCATGCTCCTCAAACACGGCAATGTGGTTGATGTAATCGATGGGTGTTTCAAATAAGGCTGATCTACAGAGTGTCAGTTTACCTTCTCGGTATTATTTTTTGATCTAATATTTGAAAATAAAATAATCTTCAACGGTATGATCCAAAATCCTGTGATAAGGATAATAATTTGGGTGATCCATTTTGTTAGCTTCACTTGGCCTTTTGGACTCTGGCAATTAGAGGCCTAGTTTTTGAGCATCTTGGAAGATTTTGCCATTCTTTCTCTTTAAAAGAGTACCATCTTCTAAATTCTTGTCTAAAGTAATTGGATGATTCCACCTCTCTCTCTCTCCCAAGAGCGAGTAACTATTGAGAATTACTTCCATTTGTGGGAGAGCCTATGGGTTTCTCCTACTCACTTGTTGTGACTCCTATCCTCATATTTTTAGAGGGCTCATTGTGCTTTGTCTTATCCCTGTATACTGTGAAATTTTGCAACTGAGTAAGGCTAGTTGGCTGATATTTTCCAACGTCTTAACTTGAGTGATGAGACCTTGGAAGATGTGGATAGTAGAAGTGCTTAAATAGGGTATCATTCAATCTTTCCTTATATTGTTGAGGACTAAATTCACAGCCTCGAATTGGCTTATGAATTTCTCACACCTAATGCTGAGATTTCTCCATCATGTGATGTAATCCAATATTAACTCATTATCATGTCTCGATATTGAGATGAGGTCCACGATAGTCATCTTACTGCTAATCCCTTCAAACTTAATCCAAAGAGCCTCCTTCATTTGAGACCATGTTTGTATAGATTATAGTTATGGACTAGTATATGATTTGAATGATAACCCCATTAATCTTGTAGGAAATTGACAAAGGAGCAATGAAGGGTTTTTACTTGAATCCTCAAATAGAGTCACAAAGTGTGATTTATATTATTTTGGATTACCCATGTCATTAAACTATTTGAATCGAGACACTGTGTAGCTCTTGGGGTATGGCACTTGGTCGTGATGACTAGGGTATAGCTTATTTGCATCTTTATCATACCCATGTCACTTCCTTGTCTTAGCTAGGTGGCCACCATTCATTGCACTTGTTGTTGCATGTACACCGATAGCTCTATATTATTGGGAATATCTGAGATTCGAAATCAGGTATTTCTTGCTGATGGAGGAGGTGTTTGTGAAAGACCTATATTTCATGAATTTTATCTTGAGATGTCTACTAAAATCACTCAAACTTGTCAAGCTTTTGTCTCATTTGCATCATTATCTCTATTAATTCCATGACCTTCCATTGAGCCTTATGCTTCCCTTTTCATAGTTGTCCTAAATCTTCATGTAGTGCTTTATAGCCATTTCCCACTGGAGCTTCTAGTTATGGTCAAGGCTTCTGTCAAGACATGATGGCCCACATTTTGAGAGTCAGGCCTAGATCTAGTGTGTTTTGGATCAAGGTCAAATTCTCCCATTAGACGAGTTGCCTTACTGAGGAGTTTACTCATGATGTGAGTAGGTACTCCTTCTCTCTAGTGTGGTAACAAGGATTGATTCGTAAGAGCTCTTTTTTTCCTATTGTTCCTTATTTGTAAGCCTTGTTCATATGGCACTTTTTTGATGCTTAGCTAGTTGAGGCACAAGCTCACGGTTTCTTCCAAAATCAGGATGAGAAATAACTCTCATAGTGTGAACAATTTCCCTTTTAACAATTTTATACTGGGTTGTAGCCTTATGATGACTTTTGTTGCTTTGTTTAGTTATTTGACCCTTAGTCATAGTATTGAGGTGGGAATGTGCCCTCTATGTCTTACTTCTACCCTTCTCTAAGCCATTCAGTGGGGTGAAGGAGTTAGAGGCGGGAATGGTGATGACTGGCTTTGTTGTAGGTTTCCCGAGTTGACTAAAAATTCTAGCAGTCTTTCCTTTGCTTGTGATAGTTAAGATAGGTTCTTCTTCATCCATTCTTGTGTCTAGATTTGCTTTTGATTGTCCTCTTTTAGAAGGTGGGTGAAGATGATTAAAGACCGAGTTTCATTTCGATCTTAGTCTCTAAAAGACTAATATCCTTACTTGTTGAGTCATGGCTTATGGCTCTTCATCTGAATGGCCCCTTCTCATTAGGAATGATAACATTGGGCCTTTTTTTTCCTTTAGTGAAAGATGAGAAGTGGGTTGGTCTTGCATGACAACAACTTTAGTTGGCGCAGTAGTAGGAGTCTTCTTGAACTGGACGACTTCAATGATAGTTCCAACCTTGATTTGAACATCAACTGTTTGTGTGCCAACCATCAATTGGGATAGACGCATAGCTGATCCCACCCCTAGGATGATGGTGTACCTTGGGGAGGAGAAGTTCTTCATTGATGCCATTTGATGTGTTCTTTTGTAAAGGAGAATATAATTGATTAGTTATCAATTGTAATTTTATGTTATAAATACCTCTATGGTATTAGCTAGGTTTCTACACTTGAAGGAGAAGTTGAGTCCCATCATATGTACCAAAATTTGTGGGATTAATTTTGGTGGCCTAGGAGTAGTGGAGACCCTAAGGAAAAACCTCATTGCACAAATCAAAGTATATTTTAATTTAAAGTGAGCTATCAGATATTATGGAAAAATTGACTTCCAATAGGTATAAGTCCCTGTTATCGATTACCCTGATAATTATCAAAAATTTTCTAAATTAAGAAATCTAACTAATAAAATAGAAAAAAAAAGAGGTATTAACTTCTTTGATTTGAGGTATTTCATAGCCCTGGAGTATCGGTATTAACCTCTGAGGTATTCCATAACCTATAGAATATCTGTATTAACCTCTTTAATTTTAAAGTATTTTATAGTTTGTGGGGCATCGATATTAACTTTTTTGGTTTGAGATATTTCATAGCTCGTGGGGCGCAAGTGTTAACCTATTTGATTTTGAAGTGGTATTACCCACTATTTGTGGAATTAAGTGAAGCCTTAGAGTACTATCAGAGGCTTTTGTAGCATGCTTAGTGGGACTCAGTTTGATCTAATTTTTTTTCTATTTGAACTAGTTCTAGTTTGGATTCGGATGATGACATTACCTATTTTTTACTGTTATGGAGTGTTGCCAAAGGTTTAGTATACCCAATGGGACTCGATTCTATTCAAACTCATTCAAGTAGGGCTTGATTTGATCCAACTGGGTCTAAATCTGACTAATTTAGTTTGGATTAACTCAATTTAAATTTTGGGTCTCATTCAATTTGGGTCTTAGCCATCTTATTTGATTAATTTAGATCTATTTGGTGATCCTTTTGGGTCAATTTAATTATATTCATTTCCTCTGGCTAAGTTCAATATGATTGAGTCACTTTAATTTCAATTGATTCTTATTAATTGATTTGGTTGAGAGCCCTCGAGCTATCATAATGACATTATGGCATGTCCGTAAGCTAGTCATAAGTTCAGCTTGGCTTTAGGGCTAGACCGTAGGCTGACCCTAAATTATTTTGACTTTTAGACAAAGTCACAAGTTGGCTCTAAGTCAGCTTTGTTATTAGACAGGACCATAGGCTGATCCTAAATCTTTTTGACTTTCAAGCAAGATCACAGGCCGACCCTAAATCAACTTGATTGTAGGGAAAGATTACAAGCTGACACTAAATCATTTTGACTTTCGAATAAGACTACAGACTGACCCCAAAGTTGATTTGGTTATTGGACAAGATTTCAAGCTGGTACTAAATCATTTTAACTTTTGGGTGACTGCAGACTAACTCCAAGTCAATTGGTTGTTAGGTAAGACCACAGGCTAACTCTAAACTATTTTAACTTTCGAGTTAGATCACAGGCTGGCCCTAAGATGATTGATTGTTAAGAGAGACTGTAGGCTAGCCCTAAATCATCTTAACTTTTGGGCAAGACCATAAGCTAATACTAAGTTGATTGGTTATCAAACAAGACTACAGGCTAGCTCTAAACCATTTTAACTTTCAAGCAAGACCATAAACTAGCCTTGAGTCAATTGGTTATCAGGCAAGCTTGTAGGCTAGCCCTAAACCATTTTCACTTTTGGGTAAGACTACAGGATATGCCTAAGTCGATTAGTTGTTAGACGAGACCATAGGTTATCTCTATATTATTTTAAGTTTCAGGCGAGACTACAAGTTGGTCCTAAGTCGATTGACTGTTAAATGAGACTGCATGATGGCTCTAAACCATTTTGATTTTTAGACAAGACTGCAAGCTAGCCCTAAATTAACTACTTGTCGGGTGAGATTGTAGGCTGATCCTTAGTTGATTTGTTATCAGGCGAGATCACAAGCTGGTCCTAAATCATTTTGACTTTCAGATAAGATTGTATATTGGCCCTAAGTTGATTGGTTGTTAAGTAAGACTACAGGTTAGCATAAACCATTTTGACTTTCGAATAAGACCATAGGCTAGCCCTTAGTTGATTTGGTTATCAGGTGAGGTTGCAAACTGGTCCTAAACTATTTTAACTTTCACATGAGACTGCAAACCAGCCTTTAGTTTATTTAGTTAGGGTGAGACCCCAAACTGGTTCTAAACTATTTTGACTTTCAAGTGAGATTGCATACTGATCCTAAATTTGATTGTTTATTAGGAGAGATTGTAGGTTGGTCCTAAACCAATTAAGTTTCAAGTGAGATCACATGCTGGCCCTAAATTGGATTGGTTATTAGGCAAGATCACAGACTGACCCTAAATTATTTAACTTTTGAATAAGACTACAGGCTAGCCCTAAGTTGAATTGATTATTGGGCGTGACCACAGGCTGGCCCTAATTTGATTTTATTGTCAAGTGAGACTACAGGCTAACTCTAAACCATTTGACTTTTGGATGAAATCATAGGCTAGTCTTATGTCGAATTTGTTGTTGAGCAAGATTGTAGGCTGGTTCTAAATCATTTTGAATTTTGTGCGAGACTTCAAGTTGGCTTTTAGTCAATTTGGTTGTCGGGCAAGACTACAAGTTGGCCCTAAAATATTTTGACTTTAAAATGAGACTGCAAGCTAGCCCTAAGCGAATTAATTGTCAGATGAGACTATATGCTAGCCCTCAACCATTTTGTTAAGATGTTCTATGCTATTTTTTTTGTTGTTTTATTTTATTTTTATTCTTATTCTTGTTCTCACTCTTGCCCTTGTTGTCAATCCAAAAGGGTTTTGTCATTAATTCTTCTTTGACATAATGCAATAGTGATAAATGGGATCGTAGGTGGCCATGATAGTAATGGAGATTTGCTAGTGTTCTAGACCACGATTGGTCATAGTGCTAGTGGAGATTTGCCATCATACGAAGGGCGACAAGTGGCTACAATGTTGGTGGAGATTCACCATTGTATGAAGGGCCTGGGGTGCTGCAATGTTGGTAAAGGCTCACCATCATATAGAAGGTCATAGGTGACTGCAGTGTTAGTAGAGATTTGTTGTCATACAAAGGGATGTTGTTGGCCGTGGATGATAGTGAAGACCCACTGTCATATGGAGGGCCATGGTGGCTATAGTGTTAGTGGAGATCTGCTGACATGCGTAGGGCCATGGGTGACTATGGTATTGGTGGAGATCCATCATCATATAGAGGGTCGCGGGTGACCGTGGATGATGGTGGAGATTTATCAGTGTGAAAAAACAAATGTTTGCAATGTTGATGAAAAAAAGAGAAGCCCATGATCAGGTTTGAACACCCGATTCTTTCAGATTTGGTCATCCAATTTTGGGCTGCTGCAAACATGCGGTAGTTGGTGGAGAATGAGGCTGGGTGACCGCAAGCCTTGAGGAAGAGTGGGCAACAACAACAATAAGTGTGAGAAAATAAAGACCTCACAGAAGACAAATAGATGAGGGGATAATGAAAGAAAAAATGAAGAAAGGGATAAAATCTTACATCTTTTTGATCCCTTATTGGCACCTTCTTGCTCTACTCCTAGATGATGAGATAGTCCTCAAAAAAAATTTTCGATTTTTGCAGAAGGCTTTGAAAGGATCTCCAATTTTAATTATTGGGATTGGGATATTTGATTAATATATTCTTGCCACAAATCTCATATTTGAATCTCATATTGATATATTCTAAAATTACATATTTCTTGTTTGAAAATCCTATCATTATTAATGGATTCAATAAGATTTATTTCCATTTTTGTAGATTATTTTCAGTTTGTGAGATTTGGGCACTTGAACTGCTAGTGTTCGATTGGCTAAACATGGGTAGGTTGTCCAAACTCGGGCACAAGTACGCTATCAAGTATTGTGGGAACATTGACTTTTAACAAGCACAAGTCTCTGTTGTTAATTACTTTGATGATTATCAGAAATCCCCTAAAGCAAAAAACCTAGCTAATAAAATAGAGACATGTGGGATCAAAATTGACCATCCGGAATAGCAGAGATCCCGACAGTGACCTCAAATCATAAATCAAAATTTATTTTAATTTAAAGTACACTATCAAATATTATAAGAACATGACTTTTAACAAGTGCAAAGCCCTTATTATTAATTACTTTGACAATTGTCTGGAATATCCTAAAATAAGAAACCTAGCTAATAAAATAGAGATACAAAAAGAAAAGAAGAAAATATTATTTGATTAATTTTAAAAAGGATACATGACTTAAGTAAGGGTATACCCTTACTTTACAATGAATTTCAATATAGAATTATAGAAAACATAAATGAAATGAAGAAAGAAAAAGAGAAAGAGTGGAGAAGAAGCTATAATGTGTATTGCTACCTCACTTTCTTTGCGCTGGACCATGTGGTATCTGACTCAAATCGACTTAGTATTTGGTAGGTATTGATGACATCATCTAATGGGACATGGAAGGAATATGAGAAGTTTGAAGTTTTTCCAATAGATTTGAGCTTCGGCGATAACTTTATTGAAAGACATTGTTAATGTCTTGTCGAGATTGACCTAAAGTGTTTTTGATATTTTTCAGCTTTGGTAATAACTTTGTGATTTGAAATATTTTTGTTAGCCAATAAAACATCAGTGATAATTTCATTTGGGGTTGGAGTACTTTTGTTGACCAATAAGGCATAGGTGATAACTCCATTGACTTTGAAGTATTTTCATAGCTAATAAGACATAGGTGATAAGCTCTTTAATTTTTTAAGTGCTTCTATAACATAATGCATAGGTGATAACTTCATGATTTGAAGTATTTCCATAGCCAATAAGGCATGGGTGATAACTTTTTTGATTTTTTAAGTGTTTCCATAGCCAATAAAGTGTAGGTGATTCTTCTTTGGTTTTGGTAGCATCACCAATAATTTATAAGGTTGTGTATAGATTTGAGAATCTCATCGTCAACTACTTTTGGGGTTGACTACCTTGATGGGTGTGTTATCAACTATTTTTAGGGTTGGCTAGCTTGAAGAGTACGTTGCCAATTGCTTTTGAGGTTGACCAGCTTGAAGAGCACATCACCAACTACTTCTTGGGTTGGATAGTTTGAAAGCACATTGTCAACTACTTCTAGAGTTAACTAACTTAAAAGGTTATGTTATCAACTACTTCTGGGGTTGACTAGCTTAAAGTGGGGCCAACAGCTTTAAGCATATTGTTGGTTAACTTCATTGATTTAGTAGCATCACAAATGGTTTAGGGGGTTGGGTATTTCTTTGAAGTGTAACTAACAACTTGGAGGATGTTGGCAATTAACTTCTTTGGTTTGGCACCGACACCAATGGCTATAGAGTTGGGTATAGCTTTGAAGTGTGGTCGACAGCTTGAGGTATATTAGTGATTAACTTTTTTAGTTTGGTAGCATCACCAATGGCTTGTGGAGTTGGATATAGCTTTAAAGTATGGCTAACAGGTTGGAGCGTGTTGATGATTAACTTCTTTGGTTTGATAGCATCACCAACAGCTTATGGGATTGGGTATAGCTTTGAAGTATGACTGATAACTTGAAGCATGTTAGCGACTAACTTCTTTTGAATAAGGCATTATGGTTGACTGACTAAGCAAATTCAAGCCTATCCTAGTTTGGTTTGATTTGAAGTGTTGCCAGTGCTTTTGAGTTGGCTTAGCTTGGAAGAAACATCATCAACAGCTTCTAGGGTTGACTAATTTCAAAGTGTGGCCAACAGTTTTAAGCATATTGACAATTAACTTCTTTGACATGATAGCGTCACCAACAATTTATGGAGTTGGGTATAGCTTTGAAGTGTTGTTAAAGGCTTTTATTGCACACCCAGTGAGACTTGGCTTGATCTTATTTAGTTCTATTCGAACCAATTTTGGTTCAGGTCAAGATGGTAACATCACCCATTATTCATGGCCTTGGAGTATTACCAAGGGTTCAACATACTCAATGGGACTCGGTTTGACCCTATTTAGTTCTGTCCAAACTAATATGATTTGGGTTCGAGTTTGATTTTATTTAGCTTGAGTCAAGTTTGACCTTGTGTTCGACTCTTATTGAATTCAGGTTTGCATCTCGATGGACTTCAGTTCAAATTCAAGTCAATTTAGTTTAACAGGTTTTCAATTCAGGCTCAGTCTGGCTTGGTTTTGTTTTGACTTTGAGTTTGCTCTTTTAGTTTGGACTTGACTTAACTTAATTAGGGTTTGATTTGAGTTTCGTTCAATTTTGATTTAACTTGATTTTGAATTGACCCAACTTAAACCTGATTAGAGTTGGGTTTGAACTAATTTGATTTGGATTAACTTAGCCTAGATTTTGAGTCTAGCTCAATTTGGATTTAGTCCATTTGTTTGATCAATTTAAGTCCATCTAAGTCAACTTGGCCTTTATCCATTTATTTTGATTGAGTTACTTCACATTAATCAATTTGATTTGAGGGTCTTTGGTTATTTATGATGATTTTAGATGGACCCATAGCTCAGCTTCAAATGTGTGAACCCAAAGGTTAGCTTAGTTCACAAGCTCAAAAACTAACTTAGTGTGAGCCCGAAGGCAAGCTAAGTATGAGCCTAAAGGCTAGTTGAGTACAAGCCTAAAGGCTAGCTTGGCATGAGCCCAAAGGCTAATCGAGTGCTAGCCCGAAGGTTAGTTGAGTGCAAGCCTGAAGGTTGGCTTAGTACAAGCCCGAAGGCTAGTTAAGTGCGAGCCATAAGGTTGTCTTGATGTAAGTCCAAAGGTTAGCTAAGTGTGAGTCCAAAAGCTGGCTGAATGCGAGCCTAAAGGATGGCTGAGTGTAAGCATGAAGGCTAGCTTGGTGTGAGTTTGAAGGCTGGCTAGGTGCGAGCCTAAAGGCTAAGTGAGTGTGAGCCCAAACGTTGGCTGAGTGTGAGCCCAAAGGTTAGCTAAGATACAAGTTTGAATGCTGGCGTGGATGTGAGCCCGAAGGTTGGCTAAGTGTGAGCCTGAACGCTGACTTGGATGTAAGCCCAAAGGCTAGCTTGTGGTGATGGGTATTTACCATCTTCGAGGGACGCAAGTGGCCATAGGTAGTGTCAAGGGTCCATCGTCTTCATGTGGGGCCACAAGTGGCTACTGTGATGTCGACAATCTACCATCTTCGAGGAGCCTTGGGTGGGCCTAGTGTTGATGGAGTTTTGCCATCTTATAGGTACCACGGGTGGCCTGAGCAATGTCGAGAGTCTGCCATCTTCAAGAAGCCACAGGTGGCCCATAGTGTTGGTGGAGCTCCATCGTCGTGCCAAAGACCACGAGCGGCTGCAATGTTGATGAAGCTCCACCAAAAATCAAAGTGAGAAAAGTCTTTTCTCAATTTTTTAAGCAAACTTTATTTTTTAATTTTTGCCAAATTTCATTTTTTTTATACAATAATTTTTTACTTTTTTATTTTATTTTCTCTTCTATTTCTTCTTCTTCCTCACCTAAACCAAACTAATCCCTTGCTTTCTTCTTTACAATAGGGCCATGATGGCCCATCCTACTTCTCGGTGGATCGAGCCATGTCCTAACTAGATCCAACCATTCCTCCTGGCGGCAAGGTAGAGCAATGTCCAAAGAAGCGGGGGCGAAGCTCGGGCGAGTTGGAGGCGAAGGCAATGATGGTTAGTGTGGGCAAAGGGTGCATGGTGGGTTGTCGAGGCTTATTTGATGAAGACAAGCCATGAGGCAGGTCCAATGAAGGCAATAATGGCAGCACAGAGCAGGAGCATGATGGGTCTAGCGGTGGCTTGCGGCAAGGTAAGGGCCGAATACAAGTGCAATTTGGCATATCCTAGACTACAAGCCAACATTATTCAATAGGACGAATATGGAAGACTAGAGCTATGACAATAAAGAACCTATGGGAATAAAGACAAGAGCAAAGCAAGGAGGAAGAAGAAAAAAAAATAGAGAAAACAAGGAAAGAGATCACCTTCTTTTACTTCTCATTCCTTGGCTCCCTCATCTTTGACTATTATATTACTCATTCTCTTCTTTCAATTCATGGATCTCTCCTCTTTGATCCCTATCTCTAGGATCTGATCTCCCCTCTCTTTTTCTTTTACAAGACTTTTAAAGTTTTTATAGCTCACGAATGGATCAGATCATCTCCATTTAAAATTTTAAATTATGGATATGGATATTGATCTTTTATTCAAATTTCGAATGCAGATAAATAGATGTGGATGAGATTTATTACTATTTTACTTTGGATGAGAATTTATTTGGATAAGGATTTATTTAAATAAGGATTTACTTAGATGAGAATTTATTTATATTAGGATTTGTTTGGATAATAATTTATTTGAATAAGGATATATTTAGATAAGGATTTGTTTGGATAAGGATTTATTTAGATAAGATTTACTTAGAAGAGTATTTGTTTTGGATAAAAAAATTATTTAAATAAATATTTATTAGGATAAAAATTTATTTAAATGAACATTTATTTGGATAAGAATTTATTTAGATAAGGATTTATTTAGATGAGAATTTGTTTGGATAAGGATTTTATTTGAATGAGAATTAGTTATGGATAATGATTAGTTATTTGAATTAGTTATGGATGGATATGGATGTGACTATATAAGTGTCTATTTTCTATATATAACAATGATTTTAAAAATTATACTTATCTTGGATATTGAATTTTAAGGGGGCTACTTACAAATTTTTTAAAAAAATTTAGACTAAACCATAATTTTATAAATTCTAGGGGATTTTTATAAAAAAGACTTATTTATAAAATTTTAAAATTTTCAAGGTCCTTTTTGAATAAGATTTAAATTTCTTCACAAATAAAAAATTTTAGAGATACTTATTTGCAAAAAAATTTAAAATTCTAGAGGTTTATTTGTGAATATAAAATTTTGAGAAATTGATTCATAAATTCTAAATTTTGTAGAGACTAACTTGTGATTTTAAGGTTTTATTAAACTCTTTCGTAAAATTTTTATTTGAGAGATCTATTTGTAAAAAAAATTCGGCCAAGTATCTATTTATAAAAATTTATTGAGTTTAGGAACTTATTTGTAAAATTTTTGCATTTTTTCATTTTTTGCCCAAATTTTAGATGGATTTTAGGTCCAATTTTGATCCAAATATCTAGTCTACTTAGAACATTTGGAGTAGGCCTAACTTGAGCCTAAACTTCCTAATTATTCAAGTCCAAATTGAGCTCAATTTTCGATCAAACTCGGATGTAATTTAATTTTAACTAAGACCCACATTTAAACATAATTTAGTGGTATACAAGTCTCAAATTTAATCAAATTTGATTGCAACAAAAATCACTTCAAACAAGACACAAAAAGAAAGAAAAAAGTATTCGATCAATTTTAAGAAGTGATACATAGTCTAAATAGAGGATATACCCTCACTTTACAATGAATTCCAATATGGAATCATAAAAAAATATGAAAGAAATAAAAAAAATAGAAATAAAAAGAAGGGGCTCCAATATGTGCTACTGCCCTGCTCTTTTGTATTGGACCATGTGATGTTTGACTCGCAAGGGTCTTGACTTGATCCTCAACGGATATTGATAATTTGGATTAATGGTATTATCTGGTGGGATATAAAGAGAAAATGAGGGATGAAGTGTTTCCAATAAATTGAGCATTGATGATGACTTCTTTTGGGTTGAAGTGTTTCCATTAGCTAATTAGGCACTGGTGATAAATTCATTTACTTTGAAGTGTTTTCATTGGCTAATAAGACATCAGTGATAATTTCATTTAGTTTTGAAGTATCTCCATAGCTGATGAGGTGTAGGTGATAATTTCACTTGGCTTTAAAGTGTTCCTATAGCCGATGAGACATAGGTGATAACTTCACTTGGCTTTGAAATGTTTTCATAACTAATAAGGTGAAGGTGATAACTTTACTTAGTTTTAAAGTATTCTCATAGCTGATAAGGCACAAGCAATAAGTTTATTTGATTTTAAAATATTTTTATAGCTAATAAGGCGTAAGCAATAATTTTATTTGGTTTAGAAGTATTTCCAAAGCCAGTAGGGCGTAAGTGATAACTTTATTGATTTTGAAGTGTTTCTATAGATAATGAGGTCTAAGCAATAATTTTATTTATTTTTGAAGTATTTTCATAGCTTGTGTGGTGTAAACAGTAACTTTATTGATTTTAAAGTATGTATATAGCCAATGAGGTATAAGCAACAACTTAATTAATTTTGAAGTGTTTCTATAGTCAATAAGGCATAAACGATAACTTCATTGATTTTGAAGTGTTTCTATAACTAATGAGGTATAAGGAATAATGTCATTTGATTTTGAAGTTATTTCCATAGTCTATGGGGTGTAAACAATAACTTAATTAATTTTGAAGTGTGTCTATAGTCAATAAGGAGTAAGTATTAACTTCGTTAATTTTTAAGTATTTCTATAGCCAATGAGGCATAAGTGATAACTTCATTTATTTTGAAATATTTATGTAGCCTGTGGGGCATAAGCAATAGCTTTATTTGGTTTTGAAATATTTCTATAGTAATGATGCATGAGCAATAACTTTATTTATTTTAAAGTGGCATTACGCGTTGCTTGTTGAGCTAGGCATAGCCTTTGAGTGCTGTCAAAGGCTTCTATAGCACACTTGGTGAAATTTAGTTTACCCAGCTTAGGTCTACTTAAACTAGTTCTGGTTCATGTTAAGATGGTAATATTACCTATCATTTATAGCATTTGAGTATTGCTGAAGGTTCAACACACCTAGTAGGACTCAGTTTGACCCTATTTAGTTCCATCGAGACTAATATAGTTTAGTTTTGAGTTTGGTTTGGAATCATTTCAATGTTTAACACTCACTTTTGATTTCAGTATGAATTGATTAACTTGATGTTTAAAATTTGATTGAATTGTGATTCACTAATTCCTTCTTGAAAGATAGTGACATGTTCTAGTTTTCTATTCTGAGAACCATTGGTGGCTAGGTTCACATTGGTGCTCTATAGCATGACTAGGGAACCATACAAAACACCCAGTCCAAAATTATTATTGGTATTGATAGTGAATGTTCAACTTATAATAGAAAATTCAATTCACCAAGCTTGCCATTGATTTTTAGAAAAAACATGTGTCAAATACTAATCATTGACTCTGGTGGGAGTAGTATTGATTTCAATTCAAGTCTAACTTAATTTAGTTAAATATTCAAAAAATGATTTTGGCTTAAGTCTAATTTTACTTGATTCAGATAGAATTCAACCTTTTGTTGAACTTTCATCAGGTCTGGGTTAGCTTCTTAATGGGCTTCGGTTTAAGTTCAAATTGATTTGGTTCTATTTGGTTTCACTTTAGACTCGGCCTAGTTTTGGTTTGACTTTGAGTTTGTCCCCTTTAGTTTGAACTTGACTTAACACAATTAGGGTTTGATTCGAGCTCAATTCTATCTAGATTAGATTTAATTTGAACTTGACTTGATTTTGAATTAACCCAACTTAAATTCAATTAGGGTTGAGTTTGTACTTATTTAGTTAGGATTAACTCAATTTGGATTTCGAGTCTAATTTAATTTGAGTTTTAGTTCATTTATTTGATTAATTTGGGTTCATTTGGTGATTCATCTAAGTCAATTTGGTTTTGAATTCAATGTGATTGAGTCATTTCATATTAATTAATTTAGTTTGAGAGTCCTTCGATATCATAATAATTTTCACCAAGCCTGTAGGCTGGTCTCAAATATGCAAGCTCAAAGCTGGATTAGAGGTGTGAACTCAAAAGCTAGTTTAGAAGTATAAGCTTGAGAACTAGGTTGATTTGGTAGGCTCAAAGACTGGCCTAATTTTGACAGACCCGAAGGCTAGCCTATAATTTTGGTAGGCCCGAAGGCTGATCGGCGGACCCAAAAACTGCCCTATAATTTTAACAAATCCAAATATTGGTTTGGATTCAGTAGACCCGAAGGCAAACCTCTAGCTTCAGTGAGCTTGAAGGCTGGCCTATAGTTTCAACAGGCCTAAAGGCTGGCCTTAATTTGGTAAGCTCGAAGGTTAGCCTGTAGTTTTGGCAAATCCAAAGGCTAGCCTAAAATTTCAACATGCCTAAAGTTTGGCCTGAGTTCGGTGGGTCTGAAGGTTGGCCTTAGTTTATCGGACCGAAATGTTGGCCTATAGTTTTGGCGGATTCAAAAGCTACTCTATAGTTTCAATAGACCCGAAAGCTAGCCTGAGTTCAACTAGCCCAAACGCTAGCCTATAATTTCAGTAAAGGCTAGCATATAATTTTAGTGAGTCCAAAGGCTGGCCTATAGTTTCAGCGAGTCAAAAGGATGGCCTAAGTTTTGGTGGGCTTGAAGGCTATTTGATCCCCATCAAAGTCTACATTGAAGCCTCTAACAATATATATGTGTCTATGTAAACTCCAAGATAAGAAAATCAATTATGCTCAAGCTAAATATGCAATAGCAATCCAAGGGCACAAAATTCCTTTGGAATAGTATCCAATCAAAGAGAAATGTCTGATAGGAAGTTGATCTAACCACTTGGTGTTGAGAATTGTTCTTTAATTTAAACTCAAAATAGATTTTGGTCAAATTGATGTTTTGTTCAGAAAAACCTAGGATTCTGATTTGACAAAACCAAGAAATAACCCCTTACGTGCAAAATTATAGAAGATGCCTTCCCATTCTTACGATATTTGATAATCACCATCCTCAGTGTAGATTAAGCATTTACCCTATCAATTATCAAATCAACGGTGATTGGATTGATGATAAAATAGAATCCTAGATTTTTGTTCAAGAAAGATAATGTGTATCTTATTGCTATGAATAGAATATAACCATATGAGGTGATACATTGGCGGGCTCAAAGGCTGGTCTGAGTTCGGCGAACCCAACAACTAGCCTAGGTTCGGTGGGCTTGAAGGTTAGTCTATATGCAAAACCATAGGTGCCCACGATATCGATGGAGTTCTGCCATCATAAGAAGGTCCGCGAGTGGTCATGATTTTGATGAAGTTTTGCTAATATGCCTAAGACGGCAGGTGGTTGAGGTGGTGAAGGCACGAAAATCAAGATGAATGAACTCTTTCTTTTTTTCTTGTCGTTGGCCGATTTTTTTTGCCAACAACTTTTCTTAAATTTTTTTCTTCTATTTCTTTCTTCTTCTTTTTTCCTCACTCGTGCCTTGCTTTCGCAAGCCTGAAACCCTACCAAGTGTCAGCCTGTCTCCTCAAGCCCTCAGCCAAATCTGGCCCTCTCTGGTGGGAGATGGTGAGCTCTAGCTTGCTTCTCCTTTTTGGTGGGACAGACGATGCAAGGGTAGTGCAAGCTAGCACGGGTACCAAGGAGCAACATGAGGTAGGGAGGGGCAGCTTAGTGCAGGGCTAAACGGGCCTGTTGAGAGGGACAGAGTGGTGTTCAAGGAGTAGTGGGACAATTGGCAAGGTGGACCACGAGGGGAGCTCAGAGAGGTGGCTACGGCATGTGCAGGGTTGAGGCAACGAGGTAGAGGGCCGCAAGCTGACCATGGGAGAAGCCTTACAAGCAGAGGACCAAGTTCAAGTGGGGTGGACTAGCGGTGGGCTTGGGTTGGAGTGGTGGATGGGAGAAATAGGCCTTTGGATGGTCAACACCTAACATGTGGAGCAGATACTCAAGGATCTCTCAAGGACAGAGCAACCAATGAATAGAAGAGGAGAAGAAGATAAGCTAAGTGTACTAACCTTGTGTTTGAGTTTTTACTTTCTCGAGTCCTTATTTCTTACTCGTTCTAGACTCCTCCTGATGGCAGCTCCTAATCCTCTTGCTCTTTTCTTTTTCCTATGCAGGTTTTCATCCACTTTTTAGGCCTCAATGAGATGTGAATCAAATCATTAATTGGATAAATTTGAAATATTGTGTGATTATGATTTAGTAATGTGATTTTATTTACAAATTTTATGAATAACATGTAATTCATCAATTGGGATTTGTTTCCCTAATGAAGAGTTTCAAGAATTATACCATTCTGAGATGCTGAATTTTCAGGAGGATTATTTATAAATTTTTTTCCGAAAAACTTGGATCAAAATTTACTTGTATAAACTCTAGAGGTTTTTTTGCAAAACGAACATACTTATAAAATTTTAAAACTTTCAAGATCATTTTTGAATAAAATTTGAACTGATTTATAAATAAAATTTTTTGGAGGATTTATTTGTAAAAACTAGAAATTTCAAAGGTTTATTTGTAAATATAAAATTTTGAGGGGTTTATTTGCAAATCCTAGATTTCACTAGGATTAGTTCAAAATTTCAGAATTGTCAAGGACTCTTTTTACAAAATTTCCATCCTAGAGACTTATTTGCAAGAAAAACTTGGTCAGCGACATATTTGTATAAATTTTGTAATTTTCATTTTAATTCAGATATTTGATGATTTTAGACCCAATTTTAGTTTAAATATCTAGCCCACTTAGCTCTCTTTAGCTTGAGCCTAAATTTTTCAGTAATTTAGGTCCAAATTGAGCTCAATTTTTTGGCCAAATTTGACCGTGATTTTGGTCCAAATGAGACCCACATTTGGACTATAATCCAATAGCATTCAATCCTATATTCTAAATTAAATCTTATTTTTGACTAAAATTGACACAAACAAATGCCCCCCTTTACATTCATTTCGTAAGTTTTTTCAGCAAAGGACATGGATGTGAACAAATTTCTCGGGTGTTGCCCTTTGCGTCAACATCCTAGGAATTGGCCATATGTGGAGTAGATTTGAACTATCACATGAAAGCAAACCTGGTTTAGCATGTGAGAGTAGATTCGATATGCCACATAAAAGTGGACTTGAGTTGTCATAATGAGTAGACTTGAGTTACCACAATGAGTGGACTTGATTTGCCACAAGAAGTGATATTATTTTACCACAATGAGTGGACTTGATTTGCCACAATGACTAGTCTTAATTTTCCACAATGAGTGAACCTAACTTGCCACAAGGAGTAGACTTTAATGGGGGTGTTGGCTCGATAATCACACAAATTAGGAAGAATTTTGTATCCATGTTTTGCTTTGAGAAATATGGAAAGCATGTTTGACCCGACATTTCCTTTTGAGAAAGTCGAATGTTTCGTTATAGACAAAACATAGATTACTTCAATTTTTGTTGCCCCCAAAGGCTTAGGCATAATACCTTTTGAGGAATTGGGCATTAATTGGTATCATAGGCCTTTCTTCTTTGTTATCAATTAGTTGGTAGGATCCCCTTTTAAATACCCTTTTGACGATATAAGGTTTTTCTCAATTAGGCTTGAACTTGCATTTCTTATTTTTGTTTGGGATTATGGGTCCCCTTAGATCCAAGACCATTTCTTTCTTTTGGAAGGAGCTAAGCTAGGCCATTCTGTTGTAGGCCTCGGATATTTGTGCTTGATAAATTTTCAGGTTTTGTTCGGCGATGAAGCTTGTCTCATTCAAGGAGTCTAGCTCGTCAAGGCAAAGACAAACATTATCTTCTCTTGTGATTTCTTCATACAATGCAATCCTTAGAGATGAAATTTACACCTCTAGTGGCAAGACTGCTTCAGTCCTAAACACCAATATGTATAGTGTTAATTGCGTAGGCATTCGATATGTGGTGTGATGAGCCTAAAGTGCTTCAGAAAGCTTTTGGTGCTAGTCTCTCTTACTTCTAGCAATGATTTTCTTCAAAATCTTGGAAAGGATCTTATCGAGCACCTCAATAAGCCTGTTGGCTCTCACATTATAAATGAATGAATATCTCCAATCTATCTTATGATGATGCATGAATCATCCTACCTTAAAGCTTCTAAAGGATGGTCTATTATCAAAAATAATCCTTCGAGGGACACTGAATTGGTACAAGATATTTCTTGAAAGAAGTGAATAATAGTATCTGATTTTATCTCTTTCAATGGAATCATTTTAGCCTATCGAGAGAAATAATCAGTTGTTGATGAAGCAATATAACCTTAGGGATATGGCACTTGGTCATGATGGCTAGGGTATAGTTTATCAGCATTATTTATCCTATCCATCTCACTTCCTTGTCTCAACTGTGTAACCACTATTTATTACACTTGCTATTGTGTGGATGCTGAGAATTTCATCTTATCAGGAATTCGTAAAATTGGGGATTGAGTATCCCTTATTGGAGATAGTGCTTATGACAAGCCTACATTTTCATATATCTCATCTATAGGATATGTACCTTCTGTCATCTCTACTGCTTAAGATAGTTGTTGAGATCATTCTAACTTGTTAAGCTTTTGACTCATCTGTAACATTATTTTTATCAACTCTGTGACTTTCTTTGAGCTTCATCTTTCTCTTTACCTTGCTATCTCAGCTGTTCTTGCAATGCTTCTATGGTCAAATTTTGATTGGAGATTTTAGTTATGACCAAGGCTTTGTTAGAGCATGATGGTCTATATCATGAGGATCAAGCCTGGGCTTTGCATTGAGACTAACTTCTCCCATCAGTTAAGTTTCCTCATTCAAGAGTCTATTCATGGAGCAAGTCGTCATACCTTTTCTTTGACATAGTAGCAAGGATTGGCTCACAAGGGCCCTCTCCTCTTGGATGTCTTCATTAATAAGTCTCACTTGGGTAGCCTTCTTTTGGCATTTGGTTGGCTGGGTGTGGGCTCGTGGTCTCTCCCAAAGTCATAATGAGAAATGACTCTGATAGTGTGGGTGGTCTCCCTTTATGAGTCCTCATACTGAGTTGAAGCCTTACGGTAACTATTGTGGTTTTATTTAGTGATTTGCCCCTTTAGCATAGTCTTCAAGTAAGATTGTGCCCATTGTGATTTGCTTTTACCCTTCTCTAAATTATTAAATAGAGAAAAAGAGTTGGAGGTAGGGATGATAATAACTTACTTCATTCGAAGGGTATATTTCCCAAGTCGACTAATAATTCCAATAATTTTTCCTTTACTTGTGACAATTAGGATGAGCTCTTCTTTATTAATACTTATGTATAGATTTGCTTTTGATTGCCCCTTATGAGGAGTTGGGTGGAGGTGCCCAAAGATTGAGCTTCATTTTAGTCATAGATTCTAAAAGATTGATATCCTTATAGGTTAAGACATGCCTTACGGCTCTTCATCTGAACAATCCTTCTTATTAAGAATGATGGCATTGGGCCTCCTTCCTCTTGATGGCAGGTGAGAAATAGACTGGTTTTGTATCATAACAACTTTAATCAATGCAATAGTAGGTGCCTTCTTGAACTGGATGACCTTAGAGATGGTCCCAAACTTGATTTGAACTTCAGCTGCTTCTGTGGCAACTATTAACTGAGGTAAATACACAACTGATCCTACCCATAGATGATGGTCTTTGTTGATGTCATTTGATTCTTTTTTTAAAAAGGAGAACATAATAGATCAGTCTTGAATCATAATTCTACCTTTTTAGTATCTCTATCATATTAGCTAGGTTTCTACACTTAGAGGAGAAGTCAAATCCCACTAGGCATGCCAGAATTTGTGGGATTGATTTTGATGGCTTGAAGTGGCAGAGACCTTAGGAGTGACCTTGATGCACAAATCAAAATGTGTTTTAATTTCAAGTGTGCTATCAGATATTATGGGAATATTAACTTCCAACAGATACAAGTCCTTATTGATAATTACCCCGATGATTGTCAAAAACCTCCTAAAACATAAAAACTAGCTAATAAAATAAAGACAAAAAACAAGAAGAAAGCATTCAATCAATTTTAAGAAATGATACATGACTTAAGTAAAAGATATACCCTCACATTACAATGAATTCCAACATGGAATCATAGAAAATAGAAAGAAATAAAAGAAAAGGGAAAGAGAAGGAGCTCTGATATATGTCGCTACCCCACTCTTGTGCACTGGACCATGTGATGTTTAACTTGGATGGGTCTTGATTTGATCCTTGATGAATGTTGATGATTTGGATTAGTTCTATTATCTGGTAGGATATAGAAAGATAATAAGAGATGAAGTATTTTCAATAACTTAAGTGTTGGTGATGACTTCTTTTGAGTTAAAGTATTTCTGTTAGCCAACTAGGCATTAATGATAATTTCATTTACTTTGAAGTATTTTCATTTGCCAATAATTCATAAATAATAACATCATTTGGTTTTAAAGTATTTTCATAGCTGATGAGGTGTAAGTGATAATTTCACTTGGCTTTCAAGTGTTCCCATAGCGATAAGGCATAAGCAATAACTTTATTTTAGTTTTGAAGTATTTCTATAGCCAATAAAATGATAACTTCATTTGGTTTTAAAGTATTTTCATAGTCCATGGAGCATAGATGATACCTTCATTGATTTTAAAGTGTTTCTATAGTCAATGATGCATAAACAATAATTTCATTTGATTTTAAAGTGTTTTCATAGCCCCTAGAGTATAAGTGATAACTTCATTAATTTTGAAGTGTTCCTATAACTAATAAAGCATAAGCAATGACTTTATTTAGTTTTGAAGTATTCCCATCGTCTGTGGAGTGTAAATAATAACTTCATTGATTTTAAAGTATTTCTATAGTCAATGAGCTGTAAGCAATAATTTCATTAATTTTGAAATGTTTTTATAGTCAATGAGGTGTAAGTAATAACTTCATTTATTTTGAAATACTTCTATAGCTTGTGGAGCATAAGCAATAACTTTATTTGGTTTTGAAGTATTTCTATAGCAAATGAGATATAAGTAATTACTTTATTTATTTTAAAGTGGCATTACCCACTGCTTATGGAGTTGAGCATAGCTTTAGAGTGCTGTCAAAGGCTTCTGTAGCACACTTGGGGGAATTTAGTTTGACCCAGCTTTTGTCTACTCAAACTAATTCTAGTTTGGGTCAGGATGATAATATCACCCATTTCATAGCCTCGGAGTGTTGTCGAAGGTTTGACACACTTAGTGAGACTCAGTTTGACCCTATTTAGTTCCATCAGGACTAATATGGTTAGGTTTCGAGTTTAGTTTGAAATTAGTTCAATGTTCAACACTCAATTTTGATTCGAGCTTGAATTGATTTAACTTGATGTTTAAAATATAATTAAATTTTGATTCACTAACTCCTTCCTGAAAGATAGTGATATATTCCGATTTTCTATTCCCATAACCTTTGGTGATTGGGTTTATATTAATGATTTATAGCATGACTATGGGAACCATGTGAAACATTCATTCCAAAATCACTATTGCTATTCATAGTAAATATTCAATTTGCAATAATAAATTCAATTCACAAATCTTGGCATTGATTTTTAGAAGAACATTTGTCAAATATTTATTATTGACTCTAGTTGGAACAATGCTAATTTCAATTCAAGTCTAACTTGATTCAGTTCAATATTCAAAACTCAATTTTGGCTCAAGTTTGATTTTATTTTATTCGGATCAAATTTGAACCTAGGTTGAACCTTTATCGGGTTTGAGTTGGCATCTTAATTAACTTCAGTTCAACTTCAAGTCAATTTCATTCAACTTGGATTCAGTTTAGGCTCGGCCTAGTTCTGGTTTGACTTTGAGTTTGCCCCTTTAGTTTGAAATTGACTTAACCCAATTAGGGTTTGATTCCAGCTTAGTTCAATCCAGATTGGATTTCATTTGAACTTGACTTGATTTTGAATCAACCTAACTCAAATCTGATTAGGGATGATTTTGAGCTTATTTGGTTTGGGTTAACTCAATTTGAATTCCAAGTCCAACTAAATTTGAGTTTAAGTCCATTTATTTGATCAATTTGGGTTCATTTAGTGGTTCATTTGAGTCAATTTGATTTTGAGTTCAATGTAATTGAGTCACGTCATATTAATTAATTTGATTTGAGAGTTCTTTACTATCATCATAATTTTGGGTGAGCTTATTAGCTAGTCTTAAAAATGTGAGCTCAAAAGCTGGCCTAGGTGTATGAGCTCAAAAACTGGCTTAGAGGTGCAAACCCAAGTGTTAGCTTGATTTGACAAACCCAAAGGCTAGTCTGGTTTTGGAAAATACCAAGGTTGGCCTATAGTTTCAATAGGTCCAAAGGCTGGCCTAAGTTTGCTGGACCCAAAGACTGACCTATAGTTTCAATGAGCTCGAAGGTTGGCTTCGGTTTGGCAGACCCGATGGCTGGCCTATAGTTTCGGCGGGCCCAAAAGCTAGCCTATTAGCCTTAAAAGTGCCTAAAATCCAACCTAAGCTTAGCTGGCCCAAAAGCTAGCCTGAGTTTGGTGTGCCCGGAGGCCAGCCTAAATTTAGTAGGCCCAAAGGCTAGTCTATTATTTTGGTGGGCCCAAAAGCTAGTATGAGTTTAACGAGCTCGAAGAATGGCCTATAATTTCAATGGGCTAAAACGTTAGCATATAGTGTTGGCAAATCTGAAGGCTAGCTTGAGTTCTGATAAGCTTGAATGTTGGCTTATAATTTTAGCAGACCCAAAGGCTACCCTAAATTTAGTTGGCCCGAAGGTTGGCCTATACATAAAGCCATGAGTGACTATAATATTGATGGAGTTCTACCATCATATGAAAGGTTGTAGGTAGTTATAGTGTTGATGAAGTTTTGTTGACATGCTAAAGACCGTTGGTGGCCATGGTGGTAATGATATAAAAATCGAGATGAGAGAACCCTTCCCTTTTTCTTATTGTTGGCCTTTTTTTTTGTCAACAACTTTTTTTAAAAAGTTTTTTTCTATTTCTTTCTTCTTCTTTCTTTCTCACTCTTGCCTTGCTTCCTTGAGCCTGAAACCCTACCAGGTGTCGGCCCATTTCCTCGAACCCTTAGTTGGATCCAATGGGATATGGTCAGATCTAGCCCTCTTCGGTGGTGGATGGGGGCCTAGGCCCTCAATCTCATTCTTCTCCCAGCCTGATCTAACCAGAGATTTAGCCTATTTTTCTTCTTTCCAGTGGGATGGGCAATGCAGGGTGGTCGATCAAGCTAGCACAGCGAGCAAGAAACAGCATGAGGCAGCGAGGGGTTGCTTGGTGCAACACTGGACAAGCCTACTACATAGGGCATAGTGGTGTTTGGGAAATGACAAGATAGTTGGTGAGATGGACCATGCGAGGAGGTTAGAGAGGCGGTTGTGGGCATGTGTAGGGCTGAGGCAGCAAGGTGGAGGCTCCCAAGCTAGCGATGAGCCCGGGAGAAGCCTTACTAATGGAGGACGAGGTCCAAGCAGGGCAGACCAGTGACGAGCTCGAGTTTCTAGAGATGAGGTTCAGGTCGGAGCCATGGAGGGGAGAAACATGCCCCAGATGTTCAGCCCCAAGCAAGTGGAGGAGATGCTCGAGGATCTCCCAAGGATAGAGCAACCAATGAACAGAAGAGAAGGATATAAGCTAAGTGAACTGACCTTGTGTTTGAGCTTGCACTTACTTGAATCCTAATTTCTTCCTCATTCTAGCCTCCTCCCCATGACGGCTCCTGATCCTATTGCTTTCTTCATTTTCTGTGTAGGTTTTCATCCACTGTATAGGTCTTAAGGAGATTTGAATCAAATCTTTGATTGGGTGAATCTAGATTGTTATGTGATTATAATTTGGTGATAGGATTGTATTTTCAAATTTTATAAATGACATGTAATTCATCAATTGGGATTTCTTTCCCTAATAAAGAGATTTAAGATTTGTACAATTGTAGAATGTTGAATTTTCAGGAGGATTATTTACAAATTTTTTAAAACAATTTGGACCAAAATATAATTTTATAAACTCCATGGGCCTTTTCGCAAAAAGAATACACTTATAAAATTTTGAAACTTTCATACTTCTTTCGAATAAAATTTTGACTTATTTATAAATAAAACTTTTTGAGGATTTATTTACAAAAGTCAAAAATTTTAGTGATTTATTTGTAAATATAAAATTCTAAGGGGTTTATTTACAAACCCTAGATTTTGTGCGGCTTGATTTGAAATTTCAGAATTTTGAAGGACATTTTTACAAAATTTCCATCCCAAAAACTTATTTGTAAGAAAAGCCTAGTTAGAGACCTATTTGTAAAAATTTTATAATTTTTATTATGGTCCAAAAATTTGATGAATTTTGTATCCGATTTTGGTTTGAATATCTAGCTCACTCTGCTCTCTTTAGCTTAAGCTCAAATTTCCTAGATTTGGGTCCGAATTGAGCTCAATTTTTTAGCCAAATGTGACTGCAATTTAGGTCCAAATGAGACTCTATATTTGGATCATAATCTAGTGGCATTTAATCCTACATTTTGAATGAATTTTGATTCAATCTAGTTTTTGGCCAAATTTGACTTAAATAGTTCTATCATAGGATTTTTATTGCTGCCAACAAGTGATTCACCATAAAATAGATCCATGTACTCCTTTGGGGTCATCTCCACAACCACATGCCAATCCCATTTTAAGAGGTCTTGCAAGTAATATATTTGATGAGTTTGATGACAAAGAATATAAGGTTCATCAGAACATTTGTTATGCTTATATATCAAGTGGTTAAAATTCACCAATATGAAACCAATCATTTTTCTTTATCCTAGCAGAGTTGTCCATCTAGTCACACTTAAATAGCACATACCTAAGTTCATTATTGCATCAAACCTTAAAAATTTCTATCAAAGCCCGATAAAATGTGACATCCCCTGATGTGAGGTTCATATCTTTTTGACTTGTGAAGCTTTTTGTCACTACCTTTAAGATTATGCCACTGTTCTGAGTTCATCAGCTCATCTTACGGCTCTTAGTATGGAACCTATACATGTTAATAAGATAGTCCAAATATCTCATTCTTACTTCTCTGCCAGGAAACTAGCAATTAGATCTCTATTGGTACATTTGAAGCTTTTCTAGTCCTTTCTAAGTTAGCAACCTACCAAAAAAAATAACCAATTTATTTTTGAAAATCTAAATTTTACATTTGAAAATTAAAGATTGTCTCATATATACTTATGTGATCCCTGAACTATTTGGAAAATGTGTGACTGTAAATCTTTTCCATTCAAACTTCCATCCCGGATGTTGGTTATCTACTTTTATTGTTTGGAGGTGTGCCTTGGTATAAATATACATTCATATCATAAGTAATTATGTTAAAGTCGATTCCAAACAAGTCCTACTAGGTACTAACTTGTTGTATATATCAACAGTGTCCATATTGAAAAGGAAATATCAATGTGCTTGCACCCACATAATCCCATATAGGTAATGAATATCTTGTGACATCCCAATTAGTTAGCCTACTCGTAATTTGGGCTTACCCTTGTAATTCCATGGTTGTAGATAGAAGTTTGATTGAAAATTATTTAGATATATTGTGCAAAATATTATGCATTCTTTGGCCAAATACCTTTTTACTATTGACCCCTCTAGATGAGTTAGAGTTCACACATAGTTCTTAAGCTTTAATAGATATCTAATGTGCAAGAATGTGCAAAAGTTCATCAACATATATTACAAAAGATATTTAAGGCATGCACAAAGTATTAAACTTAATATCTCGATAAGATACATAGACTGATATTGTTTTAGTCTAGCAAGTATCACCTCTTCCTCCAGGTGAATAACAAGATGCTCTATGGCATCAAAGAATGAAGGCAGAAAGATTCAATTGAGGTGACAAAGAGTCAAGGTGATCCTCTGTTGCAAAGCTTCAACTTCACATTGCCAGTTAGCTTTTGTGTATAGTTGTCTAAAGATACTACTCATTTTAATCAGTGCTTTAGCTATATTTTTAGGAAAACAACTCTCACTATGATTGGAAGTAGCTTTTGCATTAGTCATGACTCTTCAAACCTAATATCATCCGGTTCTTCATATTTACCCATCTAAAAATATTAGATACATGACCATCCAACACTATCAAATTTTTCAAGACACTAAGAAGTACATCTTTTTCCTATTTATCCACAATAAATGGAGCAAGAGGCAAGTATATTTTACTACCTCCCTCTTGCAGATGGAGAGTCTTCCTTATCCCAATATCGATAAGATCCAACCATGCATTTAGATTATCTTTTTACTTTGGAGTACCCAATAATGTCCATAATAGATTATCAAAAAAAAAAAAATTTTCAATGTGTATGATATCGAAATTGTGGCAAATGCACAATGTGCTTTAGTAAAGCAAGTTAAAGAACACGTTTTTCTTTTTTCCAGTTACTCTTGACCTCTAATGTGCCATCTATAGTCCTTCTAGTCCTTCTCTTTTTCTTTAAAATCATATATGTGTTTTCATCTCATTTAGTATGCTAATAACTTCATTCAACATGTCCTCCCCAAAAGTGTGAGAAGGAAGAAGACCATGCTCACATGTCTCATCGAACGAGGACTTTTCTAGCTGAAACTTATGACCTGTAGGAAAATTTTGATGATGACACATATAGAAGAACTTTTGACCATGCCTTGACTAACGAGATCACATGTTCTTCTTATGGACTATACTAGCCTTTCTTCCTCTTATCATTTACCTAGACAAATATGTATATGCAAAGAAATCATTGATGGTCCACATCAGTGCCATACACATACAAAATATCTCTTTTCTTCTTACATCATATGTTAGCACTCTTGATTCTCACAATTGATTCAACTCTTCTATTAACAATTATAAATACATATTTATATTATTTCCAAGGCCTTTTGGACCATTAATGAGCATTGATAAGATGAAAAATGATTACATCATGCATAACTAGGGAGGCAAATTATATGGAACTAATACCATTGACCATATGTTGTGCAATATGCTTATTATCTTGAAAGTGTTAAACCCATTTGAAGCCAATCCCAATGCTACAAACATCATTTGCAAAGTCATAGTACTTATGATCAAAATCTTTGCAAGCCACACTACAATTGGATGCCGCAGTGATCCGTCTACTACATGATCTTCTATATGTCATCTCATGTATGGAGTTATTTTCTCTAACATGAATAGACGTCATACCCTTGTCTTCAAAGGGAAGTATTTGACCACCTTAACTAGTATAGTTCGCACTTCCTAAGCATCCCCATCACCTACAATCTCAGATTTTGTCTTCAAAGGGAAGTACTTGACCATCTTAACTGGTATAGTCTGCACTTCCTGACCATCCTCATCACCTACAATCTCAGAGTTCTTGTATCATGGTGATTTACGATGCTCACAACATGTATCTGATGCACTTTCATTGATATAGAATATGCAATGATTAGAACATGCATGAATCTTACTGTATTTCGTGCCTTGCGATAAGAAGATGGGAATGAATCTAGTTTGTGAAATGTCTCCTTCAAAGTTTGTAATAGAATACTAAATGACTTGTTGCTTTATTGACACTTGATCTTCACATCTAACACTCACATGATAGAAATGTGAAATTCTTGCATCCTGAGTACAATTCTTTATTAGTTTCATTTAGTACTTTGAAGAATTTTCTTTCACTATTATCGGGATCTTCTGTTGGTATTTCTCCACTTGCAACACCTATACCTCAAGGGAACTCCAAAAGACCAAATGCATCCTGGAATAAAAGTTTGATGTCATCACTATCTTTCTCATTAACCATCTTTACAATCTCTCTATGCTCTTGTTTCTTATGGTATCACCATTCCTTTTTGTGAAAAGTCCAATTAGTATAAGACACATTGTGATAACAAAAAAAACAAAAAAGAACAAAAAGGTTACTTAAATTGAGTCAAATTGTGCCTTAGCTGAGAAAAAATTGTTGAAATTGTGCTTTGATTAAGATTTTAACCAAGGACCTCTTGTGTAAGAGATTGGTATGATAACCAGCTCTCCACCAAACTTCTTTATATAAAGAAGAGTATATATATATATATATATATATATGTATGTATGTATGAATATATGTATACATTGATTTGAAGGACCTAATGGTAAAATTTATAGTTCAAGGGGCTTTTTGTAAACTCCTCTAAATATCGAACCGCCTAAGCCTATCTTCTCCCATTCCCTTTCCTTCTTTTTTGGTGAACAAGAATAGGAACAAGAGTAGGAGCAGGTTTTGCTCTTTTACTTCTTATTCTTCTTCTTCCTTTTTATAAAGTCCCTCCATTCTGAACTATTCTATTCCAAGCCTAAAGTCTCCTCTTCCATATTCCTTTTCTTTCTGGCAATTAGGAGCAAGAGCAAGAGTACGTTTAGGAACAAGAACAAGAGAATATTGAGAATTTGCTGCTATCTATTGTTGAGTTTGGTTGCTGAAATCGCAAGGTTAAGGTGATAACTTCTCTTCCTCCTTTTCTCCATTTTCCTTAAGGTTTGATCAAATGAAGCTTAGAAGAGTTCAGATTTTAGGTTTAAAACTTAGGAATGTTAACATCTAAATCTTGGTTTTATAATCTGTTATGAAAGTTTAGGAAATGTTCAGTTTTATCAAGTTTAGATCAGTTTGGAAGCTTAGAAGTATTCAGACCTAAGTTTATGAACCTATTTTAGAAGTTAAAAAATGCCCAGGTTTTAGCTCTAGTTTTGTAATTTGTTTTGGAGGCTTAGAGAAAGCTCAAGTTTAGTTTTGAAATTTAGAAAAATGTTCAGCTTTGAAATATGCTTTGTAATCAGTTTTGAAGTTTAGAACTTTTCAAAAAATTGTTTCTATGTTGTGTTCCTAATTTGAAATCTATTTTGGTTCCTGGTTGGGTTTCTTTGCAAATCTTTACAATCCAAGCTAAGGGATTGTGTTGGAGGATCAAGGAAAGGTATTGGTTCTAGTGTTTTAAAATGTTGTGTTCTCAACTCTTATTTTCAATTGAAAAGTAAAATGGATTCAATGTCAAGTTTCTATGTGAAGGCTAGTAGACTAGCATATTTGAGTCAGTTTTTTTATTTTCTTTGATTAAAAGCTTATAGTGTTGAAAGTAGATTTGGATTATGAGATTGATTATTTATATTATAGATCTAGATGACGAGGCTTAGACTTCTTTTCTGTTTTATGTGATTTCTTGGTCAGGTGAGTGAATGAGTAACTCCAATAATGTTAAGAAGCAAATATTTTTTTTTGACAAATATGATATTATCTCATATCACATTTGTTTAAAATAATTTTTTGATATTTTTCTGATATGATGTGATATTTTGTTTTGAGTTTTGATCTGCAAGTGATTGCATGGCTCAAAAATATGAAAATCATGCATCTAAACCTATAAAACAACTATGAATTCTAGTATGCTATAATACATGTGTTCACATATATTTGCATTACAGTTGGAAAGCTAAGCATGAGTTCTTGATAAGGGTTCTTTGCTCACAAGGCATTGTAATTTATGTGATTTATTGGTTTTGATTGTGTGATCTTCCTCCTAATTTCTGATATGTCCCAACCATTTGGAGTTAACGATGGCCATGTATACACACACACACATATATATATATATTGAGAAATAAATTTTGCTATTACCTCTGGATAGTGTGGTACCCTCTAGAGTACCCTCTGTAATTCAACTTCTAATTTGGGCCATGATCATTATGTGTGCCCCATTTTGTATAGAAGACACCAATCATACCACTATGTATTGTGTTGCGATATTAAGAAAAATTTTAATTTTGTAGTTTTATAAGAGTTTGCTATTAAGTTATACATGAGTTTTGTGGTGTATGTATTTGATGGTTTTTGTCAGGTTCTGCTTTTGGCATTTGAGTTCTGTAAAACATTATTTTATATATGTATTATGTATATAAAAATATTAACTTATCATGTGATTGCTTATTCTCTTGTAAATTCTAAGTTTAGGGATTTATGCGAAGATCGAGATATGCCAGTCACTTGTAAATCCCTTCCTAGTTTAGTATATAGAACATGTATCTAATTGGCCTATTTGTTAATTCATGACTTTTTGGACTTGGATGTAATCTTGAATTTCATGTTTTGAGGAGTCTTAGTAACCTGTTAGAAAATTCATATTTTGAATATAAAGTGTATATGGTGAATTGGGAATTTTTGGTTTACCATGTATAGAGGTTTATTTATGTGAGTATAGGCATGATTTGGAATTATTATATGTTCATATATAGTCAGAATTATGGCCTTGTATATTTATGGAGTTTTGACCTCACAAGAGTATAGCTTGCCATGTGCCTGAGAGTTTATAAGTTTTAGTTGCGAGGTTTGACAAATATTCCATCTCTATACTATTATATGTTCATGGACTTTTTCATATGTTTCATGTGCACATTCAAACAATTAATCCAAAGACACCTTCCTCTAATCTAGCCCATTGTTCCTATAGGCATACTCAAGAAAGACATTAAGTCCTATGTATCTCTAATCCAATCGATTCATTATCTTAATTGAAATCTTATTTATCAGGCTAGCCACTGGATGTGTACATGCTAAAATTAAATCAATCTTATAGTTTAAATGCCAAATTAATCAATAAAAGATGCACACATATATTTTCATATAAGTTAAGATGCCAAATTTTGCCCATGTTCATCCATGTGCACCCTATATCCTACCCATTGTTTGAGTTAATTTTGACTGAAAATTAAATTTAATCAAAATTTAGTCAAAATATAGAGTTGAATGTCACTGGATTGTGATCCAAATCTAGACTTCAATTAGACTAAAATCGCAATCAAATTCAACCAAAAGCTGGGATTAATTTGGATTTGAATTGTTGAAAAATTTGGCTTAAACTAAAGAGAGACAACTTGGATGGACATTTGGACCAAAATTAAGAAAAAAAAATCATCAAATATCTAGGCCAACATGAAATTATAAAATCTTTATAAATAGGTCTTTAAGTGAAATATATTTCATAAATGGGTTCCTAATCAGAATTTTTCTATGAATAAGTCTTTGAGATGAAAATTTTGTAAGAAGTCCTTGAAGGTTTTGAAATTTCAAATTGATCACACAAAATCTAGAATTTACAAATAAACCCCTCAAAATTTTATATTCGCAAATAGATCCCTTAAATCTCTATCCCTAAATTTCTAACTTTACAAATAAGCCCTTCAAAAATTTTATTTACAAACAAGTCCAAATTTTATTCAAAAAACCCCTAAAAATTTAAAATTTTTACAAATATATCTTTTTTATAAAAAACCTCTGAAATTTATAAAATTATATTTTGGTCCAAATTTTCAAGAAAATTCATAAATAATCCAGCTAAAAATTTAGCATCCGAAAATAATACATATTTTAAATTTCCTCGTCAGGGAAACAAATCTCAATCAATTAATTATATGTTAATCATAAGATTTTAGAAGTACAATCAAATACAACCCTATTATAAATTGGAATCCAAAAATATTCTAAATCAGGCCAATCAGGGATCTAGCTTTGATTATCTTCAAGACCTATAAATTGATGAAGATTCTGCTCAAAGAGGGAGGAGATGAACAAAGAAAGGCAAAAAGGTTAGGGAGCCATCGGAGGAAGAGAATCAAAAAGGCCACTAACATTGCCCAAGGAAATCAGAATTAGGGTGAGCTCCAACAAGGAGGAGAATCAAGGAGAAGGTGAATTCTTATCTTTTTATTTGTTCTTCTCTTCTCCTCTCTGCTCTGCTATTTTTCCTTTCCCTATGAGGTCAACAACCTTCTACTGTTTCTACTACCCCCTATCCTCACCGAAATAAGTTGCTCACTAGCTCTGCTTTGTGCCCACTCACCCACATGCCATCCAGCCCTACTTATTGCCTTGCTCGTGCCATATGCGCCCTACCAAAGCCCTGCCATTCTCCCCTGCCCTTCCACTTCATTGGCCCACATCCCAGTTTGTCGACCCTCCTTGCCCCAATCCCTTCAAGACCCTAGTCGTCTTCATCAGCACCAAGGCCACCCGCGATTTGTAGCACGGCAGCAAATCTCCCTCAAAATCACTATCACCCATGGCCCTCTTGAGGATGGTGAGCTCCAAATACCTCTATGGCTACACACGTCCCTTTGAAGATAGTGAATCCCTCCCAAATCTAGGCTAGCCTTCGAGTCCATAGAACTTAGATCTGCCTTTGGGCCTACTAAACTCAGGCCAACCTTCAGGCCCACCAATCCTAGGCTAGCCTTCGGGCCCACTGAACTCAAGCCCGTTGAACTCCGGTCAGCCTTTGAGCCCGCTGAACTCAAGCTAGTCTTTGGGCCCACCAAATTCAAGCTAGCCTTCAAGCTTGCCAAAATTATAGGTCAACTTTTGGGCCTATCAAACCCAAGCCAACCTTCAAGTGTGCCAAACTCAGGTTAATCTTTGGGCCTATCAAACTTTGGCCAGCTTTTAGACCTGCCAAACCTAGGCTAGCTTTTGGGCTCACCAAATCCAAGCCTACCAAACTCAGGCTAGCCTTTGAGCCAATCAAACTCAGCCCAATCTTTTGGCCTATCAAACCTAAGCTAGTCTTTGGGCCCACCAAACTCAAGCCTTCCTTCGAGCCCAAAGAAGTCATAGGCCAGCCTTCAATGCCCACTAACTTTAAGGTAGCCTTCAGGCTCGCATCTCTAAGCCAGCTTTTGAGCTCGCGAACTAGTTTAGTCCTTAGGCTCACACTTCTAAGATAGCCCACAAGCTCGTCCAAAATTATCATGATAGCCTAGAACTCTCAAATCAAATTGATTAACACAAAGTAATTCAATCACTTTGAGCTGAAAATCAAATTGACTCAGATAAATCACTAAATAAACCCAAATTGATCAAATAAATAGACTAGAACTCAAATTAAACTGGACTCAAAATCCAAAGTAAAACTTAATCCTAATTAGATTTGAGATGGGTTAACTCAAGATCAAGTCAAGTTCAAATCAAATTCAATTTGGCTCAAACAAAGCTTGAACCAAACTCTATTTGGGTTAAATCAAGTTTAAACTAAAGAGTCAAACTCAAAGACAAACCAGAACCAAGCTGAGCCTGAGTTGAAACTAAGTTGAACTAAATTGACATGAACTTGAACCAAAGTCCATCAAGATGCAAACTTAAACCCAATAAAGGTCCAAAACAAGGTCAAACTCAACCAACATCAAATAGAATCAAACTCAAACCAAAATTGAGCCTTGGACATTGAATTAGGTTAAATAAGATGCGAATCAAAATCAGCACTACTCCAACTAGAGTCAATGATCAGTATTTGACAAATGTTCTTCTAAAAATCAATGACAAGTTTAGTGAATTAAACATTCACAATCAATACCAATAGTGATTTTGGAATGGATGTTTCATATAGTTCCCCTGGGCATGCTATAAATAATCAGTGCAAAGCCAATTACCAAAGGTCTTGGTAATAGAAAATTGGAACATGTCACTATATTCTAAGGAGGAGTTAGTGAATCACAATTCAATCAAGTTTCAAACATTGAGTTGAATCAATTCAGACTCAAATCAAAAGTGAGAATTGAACTGATTCCAAATCAAACTCGAATCTAAACTATATTAGTCCTGATGAAACTACATAGGGTCCAACTAAGTCCTACTAGGTATGCCAAACCTTCAGCAATACTCCAAGGTCGCAGGCAATAGGTGATGGCACTATCCTAATCTAAACCAAAACTAATTCAAGTGGAACTAAGTTCGGTCAAATTGAATCTCGCTAGAAGTAATACAAAAACCTTTGACAACACTCTAGAGCTATACCCAACTCTATAAGTTGTTGGTGATATTACCAAATTAAAGACGTTACATACCAACATGCTCAAAGTCGTTGGTTACCATTCAATCTAGTCAACCCCAAAAGCCATTGACAATGCGCCCTTCAATAATCAACCCTAAAAATTATTAACGATGTGCCTTTCAAGCTAGTTAACACCAGAAACCATTGATAATTTACCCTTGAAGTTAGTCAACCCTAGAAGCAGTGGATGATGAGCCCTTTAAGTTAGTCAACTGCAGAAGCAGTTGATAATATGCCCTTCAAGCGAGTAAACCACAAAAGCAGTTAACAACACACGCATCAAGCTAGTCAATGATAAAAGTCATTGACGATGCACCCTTCAAGTTAGTCAATCCCAGAAGCCATTGACGATGAGCCTTTTAAGCTAGTCAAATCTGAAAGCTATTGATGGTGTGCCCTTTAAGCTAATCAATCATAGAAGTCATTGATAATGCATCCTTCAAGTTAGTCAAACCCAAAAGTAGTTGACTATATGTCCTTCAAGCTAGTCAACCCCAGAAGCAATTAATAATGCGCCCTTCAAGCTAGTCAACTCCAAAAGCCATTGATGATACACCCTTCAAGCTAGCCAACCCTCGAAGCCATTGATAATGCACCTTTCAAGCTAGTCAAGTCCTTCAAACTAGTTAACCCCAAAAGTAGTTGAAGATGCACCCTCCGAGGTAGTCAACCCTGGAAGTAGTTGATGATGCACCCTTTGAGATAATCAACCCAAAAGTAGTTGATAACACACCCTCTAAGGTAGTCAATCCTAGAAGCAGTTGATAACATCCCCACTAAGCTAGTCAATCCTAAAAGTAGTTGATGATATACCTTCAAATCCTAATAGAGTTGATTAATATAAGCCAAGACAGTCAATCTCACTCGTCAGCAAGTTATTAAGCATCCGCCAAAGATTGAGTCAAGACCCATTTGAGTCAGACTTCACATTTCCAGAATGTGAGAGGAGGGTAGCAATACATACTAAAGCCCCTTCCTCATTTCCTATCTTTTCTTTGTTTTTATTATTTTATTGCTTTCCACAATTCTATTTTATAATTCATTATAAAGTGAGAGCATGCCCTTTCTTAGGCCATTTACCATTTCTTAAATCAATCAATATCATGCTTTCTTCTTTTCTTTTTATGTCCCTATTTTATTAATTAAGCTTTTTAGTTTAGGAGATTTCTGATAATTGTGGAGGTAATTAACAATAAGGGGTTGAGCTTATTGGAAGTCAATATCCACACAACACCTGATAGTATATTACAAATTAAACAAATTTTGTCATTAGAGGTCACTCCTGGGCTATCGAAATTGATTTCACAAATTCTGGCATGTCCAGTAGAACATGATTTCTCCTTCAAGTATAAAAACCTATTTAATATAATAGAGATATCGATGAGATAGAATTACAATTGAAGACTGATCAATTTTGTTCTCCTTTGCAGAAGAAAGAATCAAATGGCATCAACAAAAAATATCTCTACCCCAAGATACACATCATTTTGGGGCAAGATCAATTATACATTTACCTCAATCAATAGTCATCACAAAAGCAACTAAAGTTCAAATCAAGGGACCATCTTTGAGGTCATCCAGTTCAAGAAGGCACATATTACTACCCTAATTGAAGTTGCTATCATGCAAAAATAGCCTGTCTCTCACCTTCCATCAAGGGAAAGGAGGCCTAATGTCATCATTCCTAATGAGAAGGGTTATTTTGATAAAGAATCAGAAACCATGTCTTAACCAATAAGGATATCAATCTTCCAAAGGTTAGGAGTGAAGCAAAGCTCAATCTTTAGTCATCTTCACCTAACTAGTCATGGGGGTAATCACAAGTAAGTTTGGATGCAGCACGATGAAGAAGAGCTCATCCTGACTATCATAAGTAAAGAAAAGATTGCTAAAATTTTAACCAACTTGGGAAACCTACTTCTTAAATGAAGTCGGTCATCACCATCTGTACTTCCAACTCTTTTGCTCTATAAAGTAATTTAGAGAAGAGTAAAAGTAAATCACAGAGGGATAGCCTTACCTTAAGACTATAGTAAAGGGATGAATTACTGAACAAAATAATAAGAGTTGTCATAAGACTACAACTCAGCATGAGAACTCACAAAAGGAGACCACCCATACTATTAGAGTCATTTCTCATCATGACTTTGGGAGGGACCGTGAACCCGCACCCTATCTGGCCAAATACCAAAAGAAGGCTATCATTGAGAGGCTCACTAATGAAGAATTCAAGAGGAGAGAGTCCTTATGAGCCAATCTTTGCTACCATGACAAAAGAAGGTGTGGCGACCTGCTCCATAAGTAAACTCTTGAATAAGATGATTCGGTTGATAGAAGAAGTTAGCCATCATCATATTTCAATTGAGATATCCGCCAAGTGTTTGTGCTAAGTGACATGTATGAAAGGAAAATTATCAAGAACAAAGTTTTTGGATTAAGAAATTAGTCAACTTGAAATACAAAGATGGTGGTTCCATTGCTAGCACTTGAATGAGATTCAAAGCATCATCAATCAACTTGCTTCTATGAAAATGATCTTGGAAGATGAACTATAAGCATTATTATTGCTTAGTTCTTTGCCAGATTCATGAGAGACTTTGGTGATTTTGCTTAATAATTCAGCTCTAAATGGTATAATTTCCATACGCCATGTTACGAGTAGTTTGTTGAATCAGGAGACTAGAAGAAAGGCTAATGAATCTTCTAACTCACAAGGGCTTATTTTAGAAAACTAAGGAATTTCCAAAGTTAAAGAGCATGGTGATCGCTCCAAGTCAAGAAGCAAGTCCAAGCCTAGGAAAAATTGCACTTGTTTTTATTACAAGCAAAAGGGGCATATCAGAAGCAATTGTCCAAACCTTCAAGAGAAGATCAATAGCAAAGGCAAAGAAGAAGGTTTGGGTTCTTCCATTGTCACCCTCAATAGTGATATGAGTATTATTGATCATTGTTGTGATCAATGCATCAACGTTTGCATCTTTGTCTTTAGAGTTTGAACAGATTGTTAATAAGAGTGTTTCCTTTCATGCAACTCACATCAACATTTCTTCACATCTTACAAAATGGAAAGTTTTGGTATGGTGAAGATGAGAAATAGTAGTTCTTCTCAAGTTCTTATATCACCAAGCTTCTTAGATAATAAAGGTTATGATTCTTACTTTTGTAAGGTGCTTGGAAACTTACTAAAGGCTTGCTAGTGATGGCAAGAGACAAGAGGTGTTGTTTATTATATAGAACAACTTATCAAGTTCTTGGTGGCAAGGTGATTATAACCGTGGATGATTCTTCTCCAAATTTGTTGCATAAAAGGCTAGTTCACATGAGTGAGTAGGATGTGCAAATTCTAGAAAGAAAGGTATTCTATTGAATCTCAAAAGTATGTCTTTGAGATCTTGTGAACATTACATTTTTGGGAGTTTCCTTTGCTAGTGTTGAATTAAAGAAAAATAGAGATCTCCTCGTGTTTATTTTGATGTATATGGTCCCCTTAAGGGTAAAATGCTTTGTGAAAATTCATGTTTTCTCACATTCATTAATGATGCATCTAGAAAAGTTTGGGTTTTTGTGATTAATTCAAAGATGAAGTATTTGATCTCTTTCAATCTTTTCATGCTAAAGTGGAAAAGGAGACAGGAAAGCTGTTGAAGTGTCTATGCACTAATAATAGAGGATAGTACACTTTCAAGGCATTTGAGCACTATTGCAAGAAGCATAGCATTTGACATAAGAAGACGATTTCATGTACCCCTCAATATAATGGTGTCACCAAGAGCATAAATTGGACTATTGTTGAGAAGGTTTAGACTATATTATCCATGTCCAAGTTGCCCAAGTCATTTTGGGGATAAGTAGTCCAAGAGGAGGTTTACTTGATCAAACGGTCTCAATCATTTTCATTGGATGGGGATATATTGAAGAGTGTTTGGATAAGGAAGAATGTTTCTTATTCCCACTTGAAAGTGTTCAGGAGCAAGGCATTTTGTTCATGTTCCAAAAGAAGATATAGCCAAGTTGAATGAGAAAGCATTTTCATGTGTTTGTAGGTTATGCCGATGATGAGTTTGGAAACTATTTGCGGGATCCAAGAAAGAGGAGAATTGTGAGGAGCCAAGATATCATCTTTGTTGAAGACCAAGCCATCAAGGATTTAAGAGAGCCAATAAAAAAAACCACAAGTTATTTGTGATGAATTACTAAGTAACCCTTCACTTTCTCCACCTATGATGTATGATATTGGAGGAGAAGTACAAGAAGAATATCACAAAAAGGGTGATCATAGTGATATTGTTCTACCCCTATCAAATCCTTATTGGGTTAAGTTCAACCCTATTGGGTTTGGATTTGAACTGATTTGGTTCAAATTTGACCCTATTGAACCCGATTAAGTTTTGGATTTGAACCAATTTGGTTCAAGTTTGATCTAATTGGACCTGCTTTGGCTTTGGGTTTAGCCCTTTAAGGTTTGATTTTCACCCGATTGGACCCACTCTAAGTCTGAGTCTAAACTAGTATAGTCCGGGTTTGACCCAATTAAATCCAATTAGGGTTTATATCTAAACTAGTTTGATTCAGATTTGACCCAATTGGACCCGATTTGGGTTCAATCCTAAACCATTTTAGTTTAGGTTTGATCCGATTAGACCATATTAGAATTCGGGTATGAATCTAATCCTGATTTTGGATCGTGTTCAGGCTTAATTCTAATTTTTTTTAATATTATTTCAATTCAAAATGGATTAACTTAATTTGATCAATTAGCTTAGTTGGGTTTGTTTGTGTTCAATCAACTTCTTTTAACTTATTTGATTAACTTATTTTTTTTGTTTTATTTGATTTAGTTTTCTCGACTTACTTTGGTTTTAGGTGATCAAGTCGATTAAACCAATTTAATTGCATAAATAATTGGAGCCCAAAAGTTATCTCTAATTTATACTATGATGGTCAAGGCTCCAAAAGTCATCTCTAATTTATGTTGTGAGTGATAGGCGGAATCTCAAAAAATTTCTTAGTTTAAGAATCATGATTAGGATTCTGAGAAAAAATTTTAAATTAGAAAAATATATTCAACTCGATTTACATATGTATCGATATGATCTAAATATTTTAATATTATTTTTTTACAACAAAAAAATTTTTCTTCCTTTTTTTTATTTTCTTTTTCCTCATTTTTTACAGTAAATTCATATAATTCTTTTTCTCTCCTCTCCCTGTTGTTGGCAGTCACTCTTCACCCTTTTTTAGTCTTTCCTGACCAACACCATCTCCTTTTCTTTTTTGTTTATTTTATATTTTTCCTCCATCTTTTATCTTCTTCTTTTTTCCTCCACGATTCTTTTTCTATCCTCTCCTTCTTCCCCCTTCATCCTCCTCCACCGAACTTCACCTTTGTTCTTCTTCATTCCATGTCCAAACCCGGCGAGCTTGGCAGCGATGAGAGTGGTAAAGCGGAGGGTGGCCAAGGGGATTAGACCAGCAGCAAGGCACGGTCGCACAAGCGGCGTAGTAGGGTGGCAATAGTGGCAGAACCGTGAATTGGTGGCTTGATCTTGAACTGACAACGAGAGACCGACGTGGAAGGCCCGATGAAGGCAACAACTACGGGCCCGATTGCAACAACTGCAGGCGGCAACGATGGATGTCGAGGAGCAATTAGGCGACCTGCGGGTGGAGCAGCGATGTTGCGCCCGCCGAAGAGTGGAGGCTGGGGTGGCTGCGGCCTTCAGTGGTGGCACATCAATGCAAAGGGAGGCCAAGTGCCCGATCGGGAATGGTGGAGTTTCGGCCGAGGTAGTGGCTGAAAGTACAGAGTGGTCGTTAAGGCAGGCCAATGGCGATTGGAAAACGAGAGGTACTCGAGGCCGGTTGGGCGCATGGGAGGAGCATGGAAGCTGGGCAGCAGAGAAGCTAGCATGCCTACGGGAGACCAAGGAGAAAAGCAGGGCCGAAGAGCAAAAGAAGCGAAGAAAAAAATTCTCTTAAATAGGTAGCGCTGGATCGAGTCGATGTTGCTTTTAAATTTTGAATCAAATGGATCGCCCGATCATGGGATTTGTTGTCATTTGTGTGGATAATCATTACATGTGTTGTCATTGTATGGATATGTATTAACTTCTAGAATGAAATATATAAGATTTCCGTTTTGTATCATTTCACAAAATCACAAAATATAATATAATATTGTCAAAATTTGTGGCTTCAGAAGGCTTATTTGTAAATTTAAGAATATTAGAATCTTTTTGAGAAAGTGCAGTGGGAATTTATATATACACTTTCAAAGCTTTTATGGGTTTCTTAAATATTTATTTGAAAATTTAATGGACTTGGACTTTTTTGTAAATTCAAACGTTTAAAGAGCTTATTTACAAATTTTTCAAAATGATAAATTCCTTTCATAATTCACCGGGTATTTACAAAATATAAAACTTTCAAAAACCCCTCCAAGGATATATTATAAATATAAATTTTTGAAACACTTATTCACAAAACTCTAGATTTTATAAGGGTTTATTCTTAATCTTGAAATTCTCCGAACATATTTGTAAGAATTTTATTTAGTAAAAATATTTATTTGTAATTTTTTTTTGCTCAGAGACATATTTGTAATTGTTTTATCCAATCAAAGACTTACTTGTAAAAAATATATTTGGTCCAGATCCTGTTTGTAATAATATTTTTAAAGGGTAATTACTGGTGACCCCCTGTAATTTGGGGTAATTACCGCTAATCCCCGTAATTTCCGTAATTATCCCCACCCCTCAAATTCGCCCATATTTACCCACAGCCCCCTGATTATTATTTAATCAAAATTTTACCAAAAAATTCCGATTTTACCCCCATTATTTTTACACATACACCCCTAAAAATTTATTTTTTTATATTTAACCCCCCGGATTTCGAATTTTTACAAATAAACCCCCGAAATTATTCTGATTTACAGAAAAGTCCCCAAAGTTCCGATTTTTGCAAATAACACCCCGTCGCGCGGGCGGGAGCGGATGAGGAGGCCGGCCGGCCGGAGGCGGAGCGGAGGCGGCGGCAGGCGGCGGGAGCGGAGCCGGAGGCCGGGCGGGCGGGAGCGGAGCCGGAGGCCGGGGCGCCGGCGCGCCGAAACGCGGGCGCGGACGGCAACGGCCGAGGCCGTTCCGCCCCCGCGTGCCGGGGACGGAGGCCGAGACCGGCGCGCCCGCACGCGGAGGCCGAGGCCGAGGCCGTTCCGCCCCCGCGTGCCGGGGACGGAGGCCGAGGCCGGCGCGCCCGCACGCGGGGGCGGAACGCTCTCGGCCTTGGCCTTCCGCGCCCGAGTGCCGGCGCGCCGGCCTCGGCCTCCATCCCCGGCACGCGGGGGCGGAACGGCCTCGGCGTCCGCCTCCGCTCCCGCCGCCGGCTCGCCGGCGCCCCGGCTTCCGCATCCTTCTCCGGCGCGCGGGGGCGGATTTTTGCAAATAACACCCCGAAATATTTAAATTTACAGAAGAGTCCCCTAAATTTTAATTTTTGCAAATAACACCCCGAAGTTAAATTTGTAATTTATAAATATTAAATTTGTAATTATAAATATAAAAAACACTAATGTCTTTTTTGTAAAATTTATTTAAAATATGATTAAAAATATAGACTTATTTATAAAAAAAATATTGAAGGGGTCTATTTGTAAATGTACAATATGAAACTTGTAATTTTAAAATTAATTTTTAATATTTTTTCATTTAAAAATAGACCACCTTTAATATTTTTCTCTGTAAATATGTCTAAATTTTATTTATTTTATCATCAAATTTTACAAATAAGTCATCGAAGGTTTCAAAGTTTAAAATTTAAAATTACAAGTTTCATGTTGTACATTTACAAATAGACCCCTTCAATATTTTTTTATAAATAAGTCTATATTTTTAATCATATTTTAAATAAAATTTTACAAAAAAGACATTAGTGTTTTTTATATTTATAATTACAAATTACAAAATAGACCCTCAGATTTTTTTTTAAAATAATTGTAAAATTATTTTAAAATTAATTTTTAATATTTTTTATATTTAAAAATAGACCACCTTTAATATTTTTCTCTATAAATATATCCAAATTTTATTTATTTTATCAATAAATTTTACAAATAAGTCATCGAAGGTTTCAAAGATTAAAATTTAAAATTACAAGTTTCATATTGTACATTTACAAATAGACCCCTTCAATATTTTTTTTTATAAATAAGTCTATATTTTTAATCATATTTTAAATAAAATTTTACAAAAAAGACATTAGTGTTTTTTATATTTATAATTACAAATTTAATATTTATAAATTACAAATTTAACTTCGGGGTGTTATTTGCAAAAATCAAAATTTCGGGGACTTTTCTGTAAATTTGAATATTTCGGGGTGTTATTTGCAAAAATCCCGCCCCCGCGCGCCGGAGAAGGAGGCGGAGGCCGGGGCGCCGGCGTGCCGGCAGCGGGACCGGAGGCGGACGCCGAGGCCGTTCCGCCCCCGCGTGCGGGCGCGCCGGCCTCGGCCTCCGTCCCCGGCACGCTGTGGCGGAACGGCCTCGGCCGTGGCCGTTCGCGCCCGCGTTTCGGCGCGCCTGCGCCCCGGCCTCCGCCTCCGCTCCCGCCCGCCCGGCCTCCGGCTCCGCTCCCGCCGCCTGCCGCCGGCCGGCCGACCTCCTCCTCCGCTCCCGCCCGCGCGACGGGGTGTTATTTGCAAAAATCCGAATTTTGGGGACTTTTCTGTAAATCGGAATAATTTCGGGGGTTTATTTGCAAAAAATTCGAATTTCGAGGACTTTTTTGTAAATCGAAGTTCTTTCGGGGTGTTATTTGAAAAATCCGAAATCCGGGGATTAAATATAAAAAAATAAGTTTTTAGGGGTGTATGTGTAAAAATAACGGGGTAAAATCGGAATTTTTGGGTAAAATTTTGATTAAATAACAATCAGGGGGCTGTGGGTAAATACGGGCGAATTTGAGGGGGGTGGGGGTAATTACGGAAATTACGGGGGTTAGCGGTAATTACCCCAAATTACGGGGGGTCACTGGTAATTATCCCCAAACATACTTGAATTTTAAATATACGGATCTTGCTATTGTAATTCCTTTGATTAAAGGTCAAGTTTCAAGATCACTATGCTTGATTTTGTTAATCTCTTAAATCTCTTTATCAATTAAACTTTCACCAAGTCCATGATTTTTTTCGACATCATACCAATATTTATGTAGATACATACTCCTAAAGATACTAATGTTAACTAACTTTTTTTATTATTTAAGATCCATTTACCTATACTAAAATAAGATTTTGATGCAATTGTAAATATCAAAACAATTAGTAAATCATTAGATATGATAAAAAAAAACTAAATATCTACTAGCATGTATATTTCACCGTGGTAAAATATCAAAATTTTTAATATCTTCTTTAATCAATACCTCCACAAGTTGGTTTTCATAAAGAATCAATTCATTATATGAAGATGTTGAAGACGATTTCTGTTTTTATTTGAACAATAAAAAATATGTAAGATTTTGTTCTAAAACTATTTATAATATGTTATGATTGACTAAAATGAGATTTCGTTGAAAATGATTTTTATTTTTCTTTACAAAATAAAAAACATGTAAGATTTTATTTTGAAATTATCTATAATATATTCTGATTGACTAGAATAAGATGAGCTACTATATTGAATTTGATAAATATTATATATTTTATGTAACAATTGTCTAATATATTATTTATATTATCCAATATTTATGAAAATATATATTATCATAATATTCATCGACCAATATTTCAAAACCTAAAATATTAACTATTGAATCTAATATAGTAGTTAGAGAAAAAACAAAATTTATAGTTTCAAAATATGTTTTAAAATTTTCTTTTATCAAAGGAAGAATATTTATAAATTCAGGAAGTGATTTATATTTACCAAAAAAAATAAACATAAGTTTGTTAAATAGCAAATAAGTTGTATTGACCTAAATAGCAGAGGGTGAATTAGCTATAACAAAAATATAACAAGTTTTATTGATCTAAAATCCAAAAGCATTTTAAATACAAATAGATTATCAAAACTCAAGGAATAAGAGCTGAAGTGCTCACCTTCTTTTAATTTCTGCAAGGCTTCAAAAAGTGAATCCTGCTGCTTGTGTTTCAGAAACTGGAAGAGGCAGAAACGAATGAGAGAAGGTAAACAACTTTCAAGTTCATAGCTGATTCCTTTGAATCTGTAGTAAGAATGCATAGCTCACATGATTCTGCTTTCTTTTAAACTTTTTTGCTTTGCAGAAATTATAGCAGATAGTTTATAATTACTTTCATCTGAAATTGTAGCTATTCTGATGAGAAAACTATTCATATACCTGTTTCATAAGTATGATCACATCTAACATGGCAAAAGAATAAAATCTGCCTTTTATAACTTATACTACCTTTTATTTCTGTTATCAGTCTAATTCCCAATAAAGCAAACATTCAGGGTTCTATAATAAACATTGGCACCAAATGATCAATTTCTCTTTTATTCCACTTAGGCGAGAAACTGAAACAGTTATGTTCCAATTCCTTTTCAATACTAAAATACTACTTGGAACTACAAATCAGTCAAACAGAAGTTAAACAACTGTACAACGTAGAAGAAAATCTACCAGTGCCAAAGAAAAAAGTGGTTCAAAAGCAAACAGAAATGCAAAAAACAATACTGAATCTAACCTTTCTCCGGTGAAAAATAATCTAGTTGACAATGAAATACACCAAAAACAACCGAACACGAAGCACTAAAATGTCTGAAGATGTCAGAGTACAAATGCAAGTACCTATCCAAGGTAATGAAGGCAGCGCTCAGCGCAGAGCGAGATAGCAACTATGACAGTGCAGACGGCGGCGGCAGCCAACGTCGGCGTATACTGGAGCGTCTCCAGCATCTCCGCCGCCGACGCCACCATTTCCTCCTCCACCACCCAACAACAGCAGCACCACCACGGTATGTGCAGAACAACACTAGAAATTCAAATTGTAATAGCATTCTGCAATGCTAGAAATGTGAAGTACCAGGGTTCTTTTTTGTGTTGAGCTTTTTGGTGAAGGAAGTAGAGATAAAAAAGGAAAAATGGATGGACGGATGAAGGCATGTAGAGTTGAGGGTTTAATTGTAGGCACCCAGCACGGGGGATGGAGCCGTCAGAGAAGTGAGGTGCGTGACTACACGGCCATTTACGGTGTGAGATTTTTGGTGCAAGCGCTCCCAAGCATGTTACGTAGGCATTCAGCATGGGGGATGAATCTGCCACAAGACGGGACAGGAAGTGGGCTTTTGTGGGTACCCGTATTGTACCTACAAGAGCAGCTCATGTGCAGCAACCCAGACAAAGTTCAAATCAGTACCTACAGTACCAGCTCGTGTGGGTTCAGATTCTTTGCAGCTTTGGCTGATGGCACCTTTCTATTTATGGAAATTTAGTGGATTAGATGGCTGGTAATGCAGCTAGGGCTGCCAGTTGATCAGATCAACCTGAAATCGATTTGTTGTCAATTCGAAAGTGGCTCGATTTGATTGGGTTTCAATCAAAACACTCGATTGGTAGTCTTGGTGAGCTAGATTTAGATAAAAAATATGATCTAATCCAAATTTGGGACGTCAGCAAATTTTTTTAAAAAGTCCAATTTTTTGCCTTTTTGTTTTTGTTTTCTTACTTCGAGCAGAAAAAGATTTTTATTAAGCTAATTCCATCTAGTTATTATTTTTTCTTCTTTAGTTTTTCACACATACAGCCCTATAAGATCATGAAATTGCATTGCACTTGTCTCGTGATTTAACAATCTATCTTAGCAGAAAATTTTCATGATTTTTTTGAATATAAATGCAAAAAAAAGGAAAATTTTCTATTGCTTTTTGAAAATTCTCTTTGAGTTTTCAAATTCCTAATACCTCTTAAAATTTTCTTAATTTACCAAAAAAACTCATCTAATCACGTTATTCATGAACTTTGCACTGTTTATATATTTGGAGTTCATGTGCTTTTACTTGTAACGATATAATTTTTATATTTAAATAGATTATGACCAAAATCAAGCAGATGTGATTATAATTTAATGTTTATAATCAAGCTTTTTATTATAACTATTTATTTCTAATCACATATTTTTTATTTTTATTATAATTATTTAATTTTAATTATATATACTTGATTTGATCATATATATAAAAAATATACTGTTATAAGTATAAAAACATATATTATAGTATTATAAAGATATAATTATATATTAAAATACATTAACGTGAGAATTTGAAAATTAAGAGGAAATTTTCAGAAAAATAAAAAAATTTTAAGGTGGTCTAGGAATACCAACAGGTCGAGAGAGCATCGTTTGGTTCGAAAGTAAGATTAAGATCAAGATCAAGACTAGTGGATCACTTTTATAAATTAATTTTTTTATCAAAATTAATCTTATAATAATTTAAAATTCGAAAAAATTATTTATTTTTTTTATAATAATTTAATTTAATAACGATGTAAAATAAATAATATTAATTTAATAAAAAAATAATTTTAAAAAAATATTGATTCTGATTTTGATTCTAAACTAAACGGTGCGGGGGCGATCATTGATAGCCATGTTTCAGGATGTTCTTCTTGGTTCACATGTCTGATATTATTCCCTATTGATTGTTTAGGGGACAAATTGAAGTCCAACAATTCAAAGCAACTTGTGATCTGTTCACATCTTGCCTACGTAAATTCTTTATGGATGATATAATTTTTTTGAAAAAATTGGACTGACATCACGACAGAAAACAACATAAAAAAGAGATAAAAACAAAAACAATAAACAATAAAAAAAAGAAATTTAAGTGATTAGATTTGATTAATGACTTGAGTTCACCAAGTAAAGATGAAATAATAAAGAACAAGAGTTCTTCGGTGTATCATAAAATTCTAATCGCTTAACGCATTGTATCCTGATATATTCTCATTCACAATAAGTAGCAGACCTAACTAAGGCTGCCAATGGGTTTGGATGGTTCAAACTTTTTGAATTCAGACATGAAATTTTCAGGCTTTGAGTGAAACTCGGGCTCAAAAATTTATCAAAAATGAATAGGTTTGATCCAAACTGATCCTAATACAAAAAAATTAGTATACCATTTTGGATTCAGATCGAGTTCAGGGATAGATTTTCAGATTTTGAGTAGAGTTCGGACCCAAAAAATTATCAAAAATGAATAGGTTCGATGCGAGCCCGATCCCGACTTGAAAAAAACTAATACAATATTTCATTTAGGGTATCGTTTAGTTCACTATTAAGGTCAAAGTCAAACTCAAAATCAAGATTAAAATATAAAAAAAAAATTATCTGATTAAATTTTTGATGTTTGGATGATAGTTTGATTAATGAATAGTTTAAATTTGATTGGAACTTTTATATCCTTAGGTATATTATTTATTGAGATTTAAATAAATAAAAATAAGAATAGTATGATAATTTAGTATTTTAAAATAAAATAAATATAATTTGACTATTTTTTTGATATTTAAATAATAGACTGATCAGGATAGGATAATCCTAATATTGATTTCGAACCAAACAAACCAAAAAACAAGTCAACCGTAGTTTCCAATATAGACTCATAAAAATCATGTATGAATTCAAATGTAAATATTTTTCTTTAATAAGAATGTCAAGTATAGTTTCCAATCATGTAAGTTTGATTGGATCGAGTCAATGGTTCATTCACATGCTTCATTCAAATTGTTGTTAAACATTTTTTCACATACGCCCCTCGCTATTGTACATATTTGTTAATTCGATATATAGATCTTCTTGCACGCATGGTTTGATGGGATCACACAATTTTATTGTTGAGATGAAATGTCTAAGTAGGAGTATATTTACAAAACACGAGGGTACATGTACGAAAACAAACTTATTAAGGGTATATATGCAAAAATCTTAAATTATCGGTGTCTTCCGACGCGAGCACACATCATCTTACCTCCTCTCTGGACTCAATTATTCACTTTGCATTGGGGTCCTCATCAACCCCACTATTTTGTTATTTGCATTTTTTTTTTTTTTTGTGCCCTAGTCTTTTGACAATGACATGGACTTCATGGCCACAAAATTAGGGCAAAAATGCTTTGTGTACTACCGACCAATCATTATTGTGAAATCTATTTAGACCCTAGTTCCACCTCTCGCTTTCTTTTATCTCTTCTTCCTTCTTCTTCTTCTTCTTCTCATGGCTTCTTCCTTTCTCCTTAGTTCTTATGCTCTCTTCCTTCTTTTTAGCTCTTTGCTTGTTGAAGCAGAAGTTGGGCACCATCTTGTTAGGGTTAGCTCCTTGCTGCCAAGCCCCGTGTGCTCCTCATCAAAAGGTTTTCTTTTTAGTTTAACGAGCTTGAATTTGATCTTTCAGTATGTATTCATAGGTTTTCTTGTGTTGTTCTTGTGGTGGAATATCCAGCATTTGCATGATTGCAAAGTGTTGTTTATTATTCAAAACATTTATTGTAAACACACGCAAGACTATTAACTTGTAAATTCCGAAAGCTCAGGGAGTAATATGCAGAAAATATGCATTAAGTTACGCTTTGATACATGTTTTATTTTCCTTTTTTCCATAGAACCTGAAAATGTCGGACTGAAGGTGGTGCATCGGCACGGGCCATGCTCTCCATTGAAGAAGAAGAAGAAGACAGACCACAATCTAATCCTGACTCAGGACCAGTCCCGAGTCGACTCGCTCCACCGCCGCCAGCACCGTCAATCCACCGCCAGCACCATCACCTCCACAGCCTACCGGAGAAACCCCATTGCCTCCGCGAAGATCCCTGCCCGCCCCGGCAGCTCTCTGGGCACCGGCAACTACATCGTCACCGTCGGCTTCGGAACCCCGAAGAGCGACTACTCCGTGGTCTTCGACACCGGCAGCGACGTCACCTGGATCCAGTGCCAGCCCTGCGTCGGCGGCTGCTACCAGCAAGAAGAGCCCATCTTTGACCCCCGCGCATCGTCTTCTTACTCTAACATCTCCTGCAGCTCCGTAGCCTGCAGCCAGCTGGATACCAACAGCTGCTCCGGCACCACCTGCCTCTACGCTGTGCAGTACGGCGACAACTCCTACTCCGTCGGCTTCTTCGCCCAGGACACTCTCACTCTGTCATCGGACGTGCTCCCGGGCTTCAAGTTCGGCTGCGGCGAGAAGAACAAGGGCCTCTTCGGCAAGGAAGCCGGCCTGCTCGGCCTCGGCCGGGAGCCGACGTCATTTGTATCACAGACTACGTCAAAGTACGGCGGAGTCTTCTCCTATTGCCTCCCGTCGTCGGCGAGTGGAGTCGGATATCTAAACTTCGGCGCCGCTTCGTCGGCCGCAAACGCGAAGTACACTCCAATGCTTACGGATTCCAGCATGCCGACTTTCTACTTTGTTGATCTGGAGGCCATCTACGTCGCAGGCACGAAGCTGCCGGTGGCGCCGACAGTGTTCTCCAACGCAGGTACATTATTGGACTCCGGCACGGTGATCAGCAGGCTGCCGCCGGAAGCCTACAGTGCATTGCGGTCGGCGTTCAAGGCGAAGATGACGCAGTATCCTGCCGCGCCCGCACTGTCAATACTTGATACATGCTATGATTTCTCGAACTACACGACGGTGAGCATTCCGACCGTCGCGCTGCAGTTTGGGCGAGGGGTAACGGTGTATTTAGACTTCTGGGGGATACTGTACGCGGGGAGCACGTCGCAGGTGTGCCTGGCGTTCGCCGGAAACTCAGACGCCGGCGACCTGGGGATCGTTGGAAACGTGCAGCAAAAGACGATTGGGATTGTTTACAATGTGCCTAAGAGAGTTATTGGATTTGCTAAAGCTGGATGCAGTTGATTTGTAATGTAGAGAAATAGAAGAAGAAGAAGAAGAAGAAGAAGAAGAAGAAGAAGAGTGTCTGAAGTGTAGTTAAATTTCTTGAAGTTCTATTGTCATCAATGAAGAATTATAAGTTTCATGCATCCTATATATTTATTTGATAAAGGTTGATGCCATGATATATATTTTGTTTAAATCGCTTTAAATATTTTGTTCATTTTGTGCTAAGCTGATTTTTATGTTTTTTTTTTTTTTTTTTTTGCAAACAAATCGATAATAAAAGTCACATTATTCTAATAACAAAGGCTTAGATTGTTATAATAACAAAGGCTTGGACCTCACCCTCGAGAGATTAAGCCTCAAAATTGAGCCTTGAAACAGCTTTCCATTGCCCGGTTGTCTTTTCGAAGAACATAAGAGACTCCATCTACGTTCGGTGGTCTTCTCGAAGAATAAGAGAGACTCACCGACTGCATCCGTCCACAGAAGACTTTGGTAACATGCTGCTCCATGGTTCTCATTTTTTAAATTATTTTATTTTTAATTTTACTGTAAAAAAATTAAATTATTTTTTATTTAATTTTACTTTGAATAATTATTAAATTAATATAAAAATGTATTTATTTTAATTTTTATAAAAAAATAGTTGTTCGATATTATAAAATTAAAAATTTAAATTTTAGTTTTATCAAATTGACTGTCGCTAATTATAAACCGATTATCGAAAAAAAATCAAATGAAAATAATTTAATTAATAAAATTAAAATAAAGTAAAATATGTTTGAAACAATTTAATTGAAGCAATTTTTGTAAATTTATAATAAAATAGGCGATTATTTATTAAAAATTGGAAAAAAATAAAAAAATAAAAATAAAAATAGAAAGGTTGCACGGTAGTTTGGTTTTCTGTTTCGGGCGGATAATTTGGATTCCGCGGAACGTGGTCCCATTTGACGACGTGTTGATTGGAAACAAGACAAGCTTCCACGCCAAAACACAACTGAAAGCAACTCGGCACCCATTTGGATTTGACATGCAACTGGTGAGATATGCACAACAGCTGGGATTCAAACCCTAAACAGAGTTCGGAAACTTCCTTTCCTTTCCATTCCATTGTGGTGGAAATGTTCCAAACCATTCCTTCCACACATTTGAGTGCTTGGCTGAGTCCAAGTCTTCTCTCTCTCTCTCTCTCAAATCAAATGGCTGCCTTCGCTTTTGATGGAAAGCTTCCATTCAAAGCAGCAATAATTCCTCATCCCAAGTGCTGCACTTCACCTTGGACCACAAAGCATTCAAAAACAAAGTTATCAACATTGATGCGTGTTTTTAAACATACGAGGCCGAACTCTGACTTTGTTCTCATGAGCATTATTACCTAACTTCGCCAATTCCCATGCGACTTCAATTTGGATCCACGTCGAATTTGAAAAGTGGCCCGAACAACTAATCTTCTCAAATGGTTGTTTTCTGTCTGGATCGACAGACGACGCCAAATTAGGGCAAACGGCCACTTTCAAACACCTAATCATAATATTTCTCTTAAAAAAATAAATTTATTCCTCAAATTCAACAAAATCACAGATAAATTGTTGTTATCGCCAAATGTCGCATAGCCAAACAAAACTAGCAATTAGATTTATACGTGATTAGAATCAAACTAAGCTTAGCACCCAAATTATAGAGAAAACCAGTTATTTTTAGCTCGCAGAATTATGTTAGTTCGTAGTATTCAAAAAATAACGTACAGAAAATTTGTAATTATCAAGGATCTATCTGCGATGGATGGAAATTTGATGAAAGTTAACAGAGGGGTAATACGGATAGAGCAATTTTATGAAAATATTGGTTATTCAGGGAGTTTTACATAAATAACTATCTAGGGCCATTTGCAGAAAAACCCACAAAAGAAAAAAAAAAAAAAACAAGGTTCATAAATGTCCACAAATATCCAACCATTCAGATTCATAATAATAATCCAAAGATATGGCCAGACCATTGACGATCTGGATGCATGGCTATGACCGAATCCGGCTTCCTCTTGAAAGCCCCCAAAAATGAATGCCTTGTCTTCTATGGTAACTTGTAGTCAATTATACCATACTTGACCAAACTCTTAACCTGATAAATATTTGGATAGCACTTGGTTTCACATCAATCTCAGGCATCTGAGCAACCAAAGTACACATATGAGAGATATGTATGCAAAATGAACAGAATTAGCATCTTTTTCTTTTATGTAAAAACTAACCCATGTATATACTGAATATAGCCTAGCACATCATCTCATCAGTATAATATCATGCTGTCCGGTAAAATTTTTCTGTGGTATCACATTACCGTGTGATAAAGTGTGTAGAGGTAACCCATGCCAATAAGGCTGATAAAGTGTGTAGAGGTAACCCATGCCAATAAGGCTCATGCTTATCGATCAACTATACATTTCTGAAGTAAACCTGAATTTATTATTATTATTATTTTTTTTTTGTGCCATGCTTTTGCTTGCTTCACTATTGATGGCCTTGGAATCTTCCTCTTCTAGAGTTAAGGCATGCGTCGTCTGTTGTACAAGAAGAATGCATTCAAGTCAGAAAACAAGTGACAAGTAATTAAGTTCAATCAAGCATTGACGCCAGAGAATGGGCAGGAAATAATATTCTGAAAGAATACGTGCACAATCCATAACACAAGAAAATTTCCTCCACAGAACAAATGGTAGGAGAACAACATGACAAAAATGTTTTAGAAGGAACAATCAGCGCAACAGTGTGAACTGATATCTAACATTACTGAATGCTTCGGTAGCAAAGAAGTTGTGAGTGCTGTTTGGCAGACAAGTGGGTTGCAAAAACAGAGCTGCACTTGTGCTGGATCTCACATATTAAAAAAAGAAAATAAACATATTTGGATCAGTTGTGTCCAGCACTTTGAGAAGAACAAACAAGCACCATATGATATCTCAAAGGACCAAGGTTATATTCACGGCATCAACCCCTTTAACCTAGGACATGGAGCCCAGCTGTGCTGTTGTGTTTGCCCAATGAACTTCATATTCTTCTATAAATTAGCATTTTCCATTAATTGGATGTCTTTGGGCCATACAACAAAGTCGTAGAGAAAAATATGAAATTATGTCTTACCAGGATCTTCTTCATCATCATTCTGTGTTGTAAAGAAAGGGGTGAGATAATTCTTGTCTAACTCAGTGAAAGATGCAGCACTGCAGAAAGAATACAAAAACAGAAACCAATTAAAAATCAACCAGAAGCATATGGCGGAGACACAGTATTTCAATAGCAACTAAAAACTAGTGGCTTACGTTCTGTGGAATTCTTTGAGTTTCATCTTTAGCTTGCTTCCATATGAAGTTCCCTCATCATAAGAAGGTGCAACATAACCATTTTGGCGCTCGAAACTCTGTCAATGCTCCAAAGTTTATGGACATAGAATTGAATAATTGACTATTGAAAGGAACTTTATGTGCTTCTGCAATTGTGCAAGTGGAATGGGGAATGTACAAATACCCATACTTCACTGTACTCTAAAAAATCTCAAGCAACATTCATGAAAGAAGCATAAAAATTAGCCTAAAGGTCCTGTATGTTAACCAAGCTTTTAAAAAGTCACTTGCCTCTCCAACTGGACTATTATGATCATTGCCAACAACTTCTAGAGCTTCAAGCATAGTACCTGTTGAACCTCCAATCAATAGGACCTGCATGATTAGTCCCCAACATCAAAATTGCCTTGCTGATTATGTTGTATCTAATTAAGATATTGTGAGAGAATTGACTCATGAATTTGAAAATTACATACTTGATGATTTTTAGAAAGTATGGGATCGACAAGGTAAGTTTGGGCTTAACAAATTAAATCTATATAGGTTTTCTTTCTGCTGCCAGTCTTCCAAGATCAAGAACAAAGATTCTGCCACATGTTCACTATGTTTACACAAATTTTAAGGGGTAAAATACTAAGCTTCCAGACTTTGCAATGGCCAAAAAAAGAATAGCCCCATGGGCTATTGCATTAGTTTCTAGAAAGCTTTTAAGCATGTTATTTTGACAAAATCACAGCAGATTAGAATCAGTCGAACTAAAAAGTCTTCTAATGAAACTTCTTTTTCAACTGCATCAAAGCATGCAATGGTCTTCAACTTCTTTAAACCCAACTCAAAACAATTGAAGATCTGCAGTAAAAATTCAACTTCTCTTGGCAAAGGACATATTTAGCCACACTGAGCATCATAATTATCTACTAGATCAAGTGCTTGATAACTCCATTACATATTCTTTTAAGCCCAGTCAAGTTTCCTACTTTACCTCTTTCTCAGTTCCTCAAAACCAAGATATCATACATGGTTCACAAAAGTATCCCTCAAGGTGTATTATTTTGTTTCAAGATATAGCATATAGCAGTGAAAGTTACCAAAAGCATTTTCATTTCTATGTATTGGAACCCAAATTTCACTGCTAAGAACACATACTGTTACAACAACTATTGCTGTCGTAGCTGTGAATATTGTTTGGCCATGTCCTTCAGGTAGTTCGTGTACTGACTGGAGAGCAAGGGCAAATGCCATTGCCCCTCTAAGTCCTGATTGACAGAGAAAAGTATTAATACTCAAACAAGAATGGAAAAAGAATTTTATGATTTTCAATAACAGCCTGTCAACTTACCACTGTACCAAAGTGCCTTCTGGTGCTTTACTGGAATTTGACGATGTGCTGGACGAACCAAGTTGACCAAGTAGGCACAAGAGAAAACATTTGCTGCCCTTCAAACACAAAGAACATGAATGACATTACAATGATAATGGAAACAAAGGAACCTCAGACAAATAACCTCAAACAAATCTGAGCTATTACCATGTCAAACAAGGTAAGTTGCATTCTGTGATCCTAAGGAAAGTATTAAAATAAACAGCTTTTGGTACCAAAAGAAACATCTTCTTTCTATGCCCTAAAGTTTTTGTTAATTAATGATGGATAAACAGCAATTGAAGGATGGTAAATGACCGTACCTTGCAACCACAATGAAGAGCTGTGTGATTCGTGAAAGCAAACAAGTTAAGGTGACAAACCCCAAAAATCAAAGAGAAAGATGAAAATCTAGTTCAGTAACAGATTATAAAGGATACAATTGAGAAAAATATAAAACCCAAGTGTGACCAGCTATGCTTTTCCATCACAATATCAAAGCCCATGTATATAAATCTGCAGGTAGGAATATAAATAAATTAATAAATAACAAAATTGGCATCGACATTTCACACTGCAAACACATGAAGAACCACATACACGAAAGTCTCTGCTAATGATGATATTAGATGGAAAAAGGCAGCAGCAAAATGTTGAGAATTTTCTGATAAATTTGAGAAAGCATAGTGCTTCATGACCTGGCAAAACATGGAAGGAAACATAATCTTGAAACTCTCCAGCCAAAACGTGAAACATATAAGGTAATTTAAAGAAGGTTGAAATTTACTCACTATCCCAGTGAACAATATTGACACTATACCAGACAAGCCAAGTCCTTCAGCAAGCATATACCTGCAGAGACAGTAATTTCCCATTACATAAAAAATAGTGTTTGTGATGGAATCTATAGAGCAAAAGAAAGGTCAATTGCAAAAACTTACGAAAAATATGGGAAGAGTACAAAAAGACAGCACTCCAGATTATGAAGACTGGAAATAGAATCCAAAGATGAAATATTTGTCAGACATTCTCAGTAGATAATATAAAGCACAAAAAGCAAAATAAAAACTGCAACACTTACTTCTCAACATTGAACCCCGCATACTTAAATAGGTACTGAGAGGTTAAGGTTCACAAAAAGGAGAGAAACAAGAAGAATAAAGAGCTGAGGCTGTCCATGGCAAGTTTCAAAAAGAAAGAAATGGCATTTCACTATTTGCATAGCTTCATACCAACAATTTTCTTAAAAGAATTATGTAACACATGCACAACATAAAATGCATGTCAAACACAGAGATACAAATAAACACCCATATATACATATATGCCAATAATTCGTATGTGTACACATGCGTATCAACACACATTTGTGTCTGACTGCTGAGGAACAGAATGAT
>RXID01014596.1:492500-512630 GCA_005019695.1 Trichopus zeylanicus subsp. travancoricus | reverse complement strand
TTAAACTAAAGATATTAAGCATAACAAACATTTTGTTCTTGTAGATGATATAATTTGATATTTGATTTTGATTGAGTTATTTTTGAAATTTTAAGAAGTGAAATCAAAAAAAGCAGATCAAATAATTCTTTTTTTTCTTCCAACTCTTCCAAATTAAAAATCTTTCTCCCATTCCAAAACAAAATGAGAATAAAGAATAATAAGTAATTCTACTTTCCTATAATATCTTAATTGAATTATACGTAATGATCAATGAATCCTTTTATTCTATATCATATGTGTCGAATCCTAGTAACGATGTCTATCCTATGTATTTGGGTTGGAATTGACTATTAACTAATATAATTACATTAGTAGTATTGAAAAGAAATCAAAATAGGGCGTGGCCAAGTGGTAAGGCAGTGGGTTTTGGTGCTGTTACCTGGAGGTTTGAATCCTTCCGCCCCAGATCAGATTGTTCCTAACTTCTAAGAAAAATTCTCAGAATGATATTTTTTCTTCTATTTGGTTTCTCACAAACATAATCAAGTCTTAAATGCAGATGAAAAAAAAAGTATATTATATGCTCGTATTACTCATATTTATATTAAAATTGATTGAAATTGAAGATAAATATTTAAGTTTAAGTTAATTACTTAGAGAAGCCCCTATATTTAGTATTTAGGAAATGTTAATTATCACACGATGTGTTTTGAGTCGAAATGCAAAAGAAAGATCTCTCTATGCCCTTTCCAAACCAAAATCCTCCCAAAATAAATAAATGGGGTATACTAATTCCACATTAAATATATTTTTTGTGGAGATTAAAGAGTAAGGAGTTTTTGGTATTTTCTCGCCAGTCTTAAGCTTAAAGTTTATAAAGCTGGGATAGAAAAACTAAAAATCAAAAAATGGGAAATTGTATTTGGACTTATTCAAATGAATAATTGTAAATCAATGTAGTGTATCGACTAATAGGGCATTTATATATTTATATATTCCATTTACTTTATGGAAATGGAATATGGAATTGGTGATGGAGTTGATGAGAAGATTCAAGAATCCAAAGTAAATGCATAAAATAAATGAACAAGGCCTGTGATATGATATTATATATTATTATTATATTTATTTTTCTATTTCAGTATTCAGTAACAATGGCCAAGAGCCCTTTTTCTCCGTTAAGTAAAAAGTATCTGCGATTCCATAAACATTTATGAGTACCTTCGGTAACAATGGTTCATTGTATATGAGGAATACGAAAGAAAAGATAATAGTCCTATATATATTAATGTTTTCTTTTCATAGGAAAGCAAGAATAAGGAATTTAATCTGACCTTACGTGAAACCTTTTCTATTCCATGCCTATGGAAAAACTAGATTCTCAATCTACATTCCTAATTAAAATTTTCAATTAAACCATTGATAATTCAATTGGATATGGTCAAATTTGCGTCTCTTTAGTGAATGAGATATTTGATTTACTTACTAATTTAATTTGTTTTCTCAACGTTCGATTCATATTGACAAAAATGTATTGAACAAATATAATTCGATCATGGATAAATGGATCTGTTTATATCCACCCTATATTGAAATTGAGTTGATTGGTTTTTTCCTTCGCTTCAATCAAATGGTGGGTTGTCGGATTTATTCTATAGTTATGTAAGACAAGGGATATTTTAGTAACATTAACGAAAATAAAAAATCAAAATTGAGAAAATCAAAATAAATGTCAATTTTTACATATCTATTAATAGTTTGTTTGTTATTTTTTAAGTAGATACACCATTTTAGTATTTTGGTGTTCGTTCATAAGTTTATAATTGGTTATTAAAAAATCCTTCTTTTTTTTTAGTTCAATGTTTTGTTTTTGTCAGGATCGCGCATTGCAATTCAATTGGTCTTTTTTTTTTATTTCAATTGTATCTATATAGCATATTTATCCGGGTTGCTAACTCAACGGTAGAGTACTCGGCTTTTAAGTGTGACTATGATCTTTTACACATTTGGATGAAGCACCAAATTCTTCTAGACTATTGGTAGAGTCTATAAGACCATGACTGATCCTGAAAGGTAATGAATGGGGAAAACAACATGTCGTAATAAAAAAAAATAAGAAATTTGGAATTTTAATTAAAAAATCAAAATGGAATTTTGGGTTTATTCTTTAGGTCTAGTGGATAAATGGATAGAGTCTTATGGTCCCAATTTGGGTAAAACAAAAACAACGAGCTTATATTCTTAATTTGAATAATTAATTATCTGATCTAATTAGTGTTAAAAATTAATTAGCACCTGATGGGGGAAAGAATTCTTGTGTAAATGATTCTTTTTATTTTTATTTTTTGAATTCTAGCTATTCTATATTCTAATTATAGTAGAATTATGGGTTGGATACAAATGTGTAGAAGAAATCATATACTGATAAAGAGGCTTTATTCCAAAGTCAAAAGAGTGATTAGGTTGCAAAAATAAAGGATTTTTACACACTTGTAATTTTAACAAACATAAAAACATAAACCCATTGGATAGAAAAGTAGAGAAAAAGATATGTTGATTGGACTCTCCTTGTCTTCGGGTATATATTTTCTTACTATTACTATATACATAATATATATCTTGTTATGACCATATTGCACTATGTGTAATTTGATAATCCAAGAAATGCCCCTCATTTCCTGTTCAAGTAGAAATGAAAATGGAAGAATTACAAGGCTATTTAGAAAAAGATGGATCTAGGCAAAGGCACTTTCTATATTCGCTTCTCTTTCAGGAGTATATTTATACACTTGCTTATGATCATGGTTTATATGGTTCAATTTTTATAGAAATTTTGGATTATGACAATAAATCTAGTTTAATACTTGTGAAACAAGTAATTATTCAAATGTATCAACAAAATTATTTGATTTATTCAGTTGATGATTCGAGCCAAAATCAAAGCATTGGGCACAACAATTTTTTTTATTCCCAAATGATATTACAAGGTTTTGCAATCATTATGGAAATTCCATTCTTGCTGCAATTAAGGTATTCCCTTGAACAAAAAGAAATACCTAAATCTCAAAATTTTCTATCTATTCATTCAATATTTCCTTTTATAGAGGACAAATTTTCATATTTTAATTTTGTGTCAGATATATTAATTACCAATCCCACCCATCTGGAAATCTTGGTCCAAATCCTTCAATGCTGGACCCAAGATTTTTCTTCTTTGCATTTATTGCGATTCTTTCTTCAGGAATATTAAATTGGAATAGTTTCATTACTCCAAAAAATTCTATTTACATCATTTCAATTTCAATTTCAAAAGAAAATCAAAGATTTTTTCGATTCTTATATAATTCTTATGTCTCTAAATGTGAATTTATATTATTTTTTTCACAAACAATCCTCTCTTGAGTGAATGCATTTTTATAGAAAAATAGAATAGCTTTTTATAGTAGTGTGTTCTAATTATTTTCATTTTCAGAAGACCTTGTGGTTCTTTAAGGATTATTTCATGCATTATGTTCAATATCAAGACAAAGCAATTCTAGCTTCAAAGGGAACTCATCTTATGATGAAGAAATGGAGATCTTACTTTGTCAATTTTTGGCAATATTATTTTCAATTTTGGTCTCAACTGCATAGGATTCATATAAACCAATTATTAAATTATTCTTGCTATTTTCTGGGTTATCTTTTAAGTGTACTAATAAGTCTTTTGGTGGTAAGGAATCAAATGCTAGAAAATGCATTTTTAATAGATACTCTTACTAAGAAATTCAATACTATGGTCTTAGTTATTCCTCTTATTCGATCATTGTCTAAAGTGAAAGTTTGTATTATATTTGGGCGTCCTATTAGTAAGCCAATCTGGTCTGATTTATCATATTTGGATATTATTTATTGATGTAGTCAGATATGTAGAAATCTTTCTCATTACCACAGTGGATCCTCAAAAAAATAGAGTTTGTATCGAATAAAGTATATACTTCAGCTTTCGTGTGCTAGAACTTTGGCTCGTAAACATAAAAGTATAGCATGTGCTTTTTTGCAAAGATTAGGTTCGGGATTATTGGAAGAATTCTTTATGGAAGGAGAACAAATTCTTTCTTTAATCTTACCAAAAGCCCCTTTTTAATTACATATAGGACAGATTTGGTATTTGGATATTATCTGTAGCAATGAGTTGTGGGATTTTTCATGATTGATCACGAGACCTTAACCTTATGTAATATAATGAAAATTCCATTTTTAAGAATAAAATGGAAATTTGATAATTGATCAAGAAAAATTTATGAATTTGCATTCTGAAATACTCATGGAATAGTGTAGTGTTTGAATCAACTAACTATCCCAAATTTTTTTTTTAGGGTCTAAGTTATATATGTATACATAGGGAAAGTCATGTGCAATGAAAAATGCAAGCACGGTTTGGGGAGAGGTTTTTTTCATCTCTTACAACAAGAAGGAAAAATTACCTACTCCATCGGGTTCAAGTCCAGGGCAACCCATATGGAAAGGAAAAAGGTTTTTTTTTTCTATTACAATTTGAAAATTTGAATTATTTGAATTATTTGATTTAGAAATTGTTCTAGTCGATTTAGTCAGATAAATAGAAATCTACAGTACGGAGATTGGTTGACATTAACATATAGCGCATGTTATACTCTTAAATAACAAGCCTTTGTATTATCTATATCTAGATTTTAGATAACTAGAGTTAATACGTGTGCTTGGGAGTCCTTGAAAATAGAATAAACCAAGATCTTATCATGATTGCAATTTTAGAGAAATGCAAAAGTACAAGCCCATGGGGTCATTTTTGCAATGGGTAAATGTTCTTTTCCATTATGAATGGCAATTGTATGTCCAATCATTGTGGGTATAATGGTAGATGCCCGAGACCAAGTTACTATTATTTCTTTCTCCTCCCTCATATTGAGTTTTTCCATTTTTCCTGATAAATGATTAGCTACAAAAGGAATTTTTTTTAGTGAACATGTCACAATGGATTACTCCTTTATTTTTACATTTTAAACTATGTTCAATATCTTGATCTAATAAGGTAAGAATAAATACAATAATAATGAATGGAAAAAAGGGAAAATCATTTAGCTAGATAAGGGCAGATGTAGCCAAGTGGATCAAGGTAGTGGATTGTGAATCCACCATGTGCGGGTTCAATTCTCGTCGTTTGCCCATCACATTATTGCAAATTCCAAAAATTCGATTTTCAATATTCCTATTTACGGCGATGAAGAATAAAACTATCACTATATTTTTTCCTTTTCCTACTTCTTCTTCCAAGAACAGGATAACCCCAAGGGGTTGTGGGTTTTTCCTACCAATAGGGGCTCTTCCTTCACCACCCCCATGGGGGTGGTCTACAGGGTTCATAACTACTCCTCTTACTATAGGGCACTTACATAGCCAACACTTAGATCTGGCTCTACCAAAATTTTTTTGGTTCACCCCAACATTACCCACTTGTCCAACTGTTGCTAAGCAGTTTTTGGATATCAAATGGACCTCTCCAAATGGTAATCTTAATGTGGCCAATTTACTCTCTTTTGCAATCAGTTTTGCTATACCACTTGCTGCTCTAGCTAATTGTCTGCCCTTTCCAAATGTGATTTGTATGTTATGTATGGTCGTGCTTAAGGGCATATCAGTTGAAGTAGATTCTTCTTTTTTATCAATAAAAACCCCTTCCCAAACTGTACAAGCTTCTTCCAAAGCATATGGCTTTCTAGATGTATATGATGATATCTAGACAAATGGATCTTGTATGAATCGTATGATGAAATACCACATGAGTGGATATATAGGAATCCAAATCTACCGAATCACTCATGTTATGATCTTCTACATCCTAGGTCTTCCCATTCCATCATTTGGCTTATGTTCTTCATGTAGCATTCAGACCGAATGACTCTATGAAATTACGTTGTTACTTCCACATATTGCAGGTAACGTAGGAGACATCTCTATTTTTCCCCCTGGGATCTTTCTAATTACCACTGCTTAGCTTTCAATTTGCCTCTGACCATCAAATTAAATGGGAATAACCTATCCATAGAGGTACTCAAATTGGATCAGTGATCAATTTCTAGGTTTCGTCATAAACCTGATTGGTTACCTCCAATTATGTAAATCAATAGTTCAAACTGCACTCAAAGGTAGGGCATTTCCCATTGATATAGGAACTTCTATACCAGAAATAATGGTATCTCCAATTATAGCCCCTCTGGGATCTAAAATATATCTCTTCTCACCATCTCCATAGTGTATGAGACAAATGTATGCATTTCGATTAGGGTCGTATTCTATGGTTATGATTCTACCAGATATGTCTTTTTCATTCCGTCAAAAATCAATTTTATGGTATAGACACTTATGACCTCCCCCTTTATGCCCTGCAGTAATGATTCCTCTAGCTTTATGACCTTTACCACAATGATGCTGTCCATAGATCAAATTATTTCATAGATTGGATTTCACTTGACTGTCTATGGTTCCATTGCGTGTGCTTGGGGGTAGAAGTTTGGTATAAATCTATTGCCGTGTTATTAAGTATTTTCCTTTAAGTTCTTTTCTGAATAAGAGGTGGAATAGAATAACTTGGTTGAAGCGTAATGATCATATGTCTGTAATGCATTGTATGTCCCATAATAGGTCCCATTCTTCTACCCTTTCTATGGAGTCGATGACTATTCATAGCTATTACCTTGACACCAAAGAAGAGTTTGACCCAATGCTTTATTTCTGTCCTAGTTGATCCTGATTTGACATTAGAAGTATATTGATTGTTCCCCAATAACTGAATACTTTTTTCTATAAATACTGCATATTTGATTACATCCATAAATCCATTTTCTTCCCTATGAGTTCCAGTGTCAATAAGAATTCTAGTTCTTACTATTCATATGTTATGGTATGTATATACCAATTCATTATGTATGGATGATGAGATTCCATTGATATAGAGCTAATTCCTATAGACTTATTGAACGTTCCCATTGGCGTGCATCCAGTAGGAATTGAACCTACGAATTTGCCAATTATGAGTTGGGTGCTTTAACCATTCAGCCATGGATGCTTAATAGGGATCATCGTACATTGTGGATAACCAAATTCCAATTGAAATGAAATCTTTAGGAGGAATCAATGAAATGACATCAATTCAAATCCTGGATCTTCAAATTGAGAGAGATATGGAGAGAGATCAAGAATTCTCACTATTTCTTAGGTTCATGGATCAAATTCGATTCAGTGGGATCTTTCACTCTCATTTTTTTCCACCAAGAACATTTTATGAAACTCTTTGACCCCCGAATTGGGAGTATCTGACTTTCACATGATTCACAAAGTTCAACAAGCAATCGATATTTCACGATCAAAGGTGTAGTACTGCTTGTAGTAGCGGTCCTTATATCTCGTATTAACAATCGAAAGATGGTCAAAAGAAAAAATCTCTATTTTATGGGGCTTCTTCCCATACCTATGAATTCCATTGTACCCAGAAATGAGATATTGGAAGAATGTTTTTGGTCTTCCAATATCAATAGGTTGATTGTTTTGCACCTGTATCTTCCAAAAAGGAAAAAGATTTATGAGAGTTATTTCATGGATTCGCAAGAGTGTACTTGGGTTCTCCCAATAAATAAAAAGTGTATCGTGCCTAAATCTAATCGGGGTTGGCGGCGGTGGAGGAACCGGATCGAAAAAAGGAGGGATTCTAGTTGTAAGATATCTAATGAAAATGTAGCTAGAATTTAGATCTCATTCAAAGAGAAAGATAGCAAATATCTGGACTTTCTTTTTTTATCCTACACAGATAATCCAATCCACAAGGACCATGATTGGGAATTGTTTGATCATCTTTCTCTAAGGAAGAAGTGAAACATAATCAACTTGAATTCAAGACTCAAAATCTTAGGGAAAGACTTGACTTGTTATCTCATGTCTGCTTTTTGTGAAAAAAGACCAATTGAAGGGGAGGGTTTCTTCAAACAACAAATAGCTGAGGCAACTATTCAATTAAATGATATTGAGCATGTTTCCCATCTCTTCTCTAGAAAAAAGTGGGGTATTTCTTTGCAAAATTGCTCTCAATTTCATATGCAGAAATTCCACCAAGATCTCTTCATTAGTTGGGAAAGAATCAGCATGAATTGGATTTTTTGAGGAATGTATCGAGAGAGAATTTGATTTGGTTAGACAATGTGTGGTTGGTAAACAAGGATCGATTTTTTTAGCAAGGTAAAGAATATATTGTCAAATATTCAATATGATTCCACAAGATTTATTTTCATTCAAGTAATGGATTCTAGCCAATGGAAAGGATCTTCTGATCAATCTAGAGATCATTTTGATTCCATTATAAATGTAGATTCAGAATATCACACATTGATCGATCAAATAGAGATTCAACAAGTAAAAGAAAGGTCGATTCTTTGGGATCCTTCCTTTCTTCAAATGAAACGAATAGAGATAGAATCAGATCGATTCTCAAAATGCCATTTTGGATCTTCCTCAATGCCTCAGCTATTCACAAAATGTGAGATGCAAATGAATAATCATCTACTTCTAGAAGAAATCAAACTTGGGAATCCAACAAGATCAATTCATTCTTTTTTCTCTGACAGATGGTCAAAAATTCATCTAGGTTCAAATCCTATTGAGAGGTCCACTGGAGATCAAAAATTTTTGAAGAAAAAACAAGATGTTTCTTTTGTCCCTTCCAAGCGATCGAAAAATAAAGAAATGGTTCATATATTCAAGATAATTATGTATTTACAAAATACCATCTCAATTCATCCTATTTCATCAGATCCGGGATGTGATCTAGTTCCGAAGGATGAACCAGATATGGACTGTTCCAATAAGATTCATTCTTGAACAAAAATCCATTTTTGGATTTATTGCATCTATTGCATGACCGGAACAAAGGGTGATATGCATTACACCATGATTTTGAATCAGAAGAGAGATTTCAAGAAATGGCAAATCTATTCACTCTATCAATAACCAAGCCAGATCTGGTGTATCATAGGGGATTTGCCTTTTCTATTGATTCCTATGGATTGGATGCAAAAAAATTCTTGAATGAGGTATTCAACTCCAGAGATGAATCAAAGTCAAAAAAGAAATCTTTATTGGTTCTACCTCCTCTTTTTTATGAAGAGAATGAATCTTTTTATCGAAGGATCAGAAAAAAATCAGTCTGGATCAACTATGGGAATGATTTGGAAGATCCAAAACTAAAAATAGCAGTGTTTGCTAGCAACAACATAATGGAGGTAGTCAATCAATATGGATTGATCCAAGATCGGATTCAAATCCAATATAGATCCTATGGGTACATAAGAAATGTATCGAATTGATTCTTTTTAATGAATAGATCCGATCGCAACTTCCAATATGGAATTCAAAGGGATCAAATAGAAAATGATACTCTAAATCATATAACTCTAATGAAATATATGATCAACCAACATTTATCAAATTTGAAAAAGAGTAAATGGTTTGATCCTCTTATTTCTCAAACCAAGAGATCCATGAATCGGGATCCTGATGCATATAGGTACAAATGGTCCAATGGGAGCAAGAATTTCCAGTAACATGTGGAACATTTCATTTCTAAATAGAAGAACCATTTTCAAGTAATGTTCAATCAATTATGTATTGATCAATATTTGATTGATTGGTCCTAGGCTATCGACAAACAAGATTTGTCTAAGTCACTTCGTTTCTTTTTGTTCAAGTCACTTCTCTTTTTGTCCAAGTCACTTCACTTTTTGTCCAAGTCACTTCTCTTCTTTGTAAGATCATATTATGATCTTACATTCCTCAATATCTTGTTCATTCACAACAAAATAGTTTCTTCATGTGTCGGTAAAAAAAACATATTTTTTTGGAGAGAGAGACTACTTCACTAATCGAGTCACTGGTATCTGACATATTCATACCTAACGATTTTCCACAAAGTGGTGATGAAACATATAAATTGTACAAATCTTTCCATTTTCCAATTTGATCTGATCCATTCATTCATAGAGCTATTTATTTGATTGCAAACATTTCTGCAACACCTCTAACAGAGGAACAAATAGCCAATTTTGAAAGAACTTATTGTCAACCTCTTTCAGATCTGAATCTATTTGATTCAGAAGGGAAGAACCTGCATCAGTATTTCAGTTTCAATTCAAACATGGGTTTGATTCACACTCCATGTTCTGAGAAATATTTGTCATCCGGAAAGAGAAAAAAATAGAGTCTTTGTCTAAAGAAATGCATTGAGAAAGAGCAGATGTATAGAACCTTTCAACGAGATAGTGCCTTTCAAATCTCTCAAAATGGAATCTGTTCGAAACATATATGCCATGGCTCCTTACATCATGAGGGTGCAAATATCTAAATTTCACCCTTTTAGATACTTTTTTACACCCATTGCCGATACTAAGTATAAGTAGCTGTCAAAGTTTTGTATCCATTTTTCATGATATTATGCACAGATCAGATATATCATGGATTATTCCTCAGAAAAAATTGTGGACGATCCTTCCACAACGGACTCTGATAAGTGAGATTTCGAGTAAGTGTTTACCGAATCTTGTTCTTCTATTCGAAGAAATGATTCATCAAAATAATGAGTCACCAATTCTATTGATATGGACACATCTGAGATCAACAAATGCTCGGGAGTTCCTCTATTCAATCCTTTTCCTTCTTCTTGTTGCTGGATATCTAGTTCATATACATCTTCTCTTTGTTTTCTGAGCCTCTAGTGAGTTACAGACAGAGCTAGAAAAGATCAAATCTTTGATGATTCCATCATATATGATTGAGTTGCGAAAACTTTTGTATAGGTATCCTTCATCTGAACTAAATTCTTTTTGGTTAAAGAATCTCTTTCTAGTTTCTCTGGAACAATTAGGAGATTCTCTAGAAGAAATACGGGGTTCTACTTCTGGTGGCAACATGCTATTGGGTGGCAGTCCCGCTTATGGGATCAAATCAATATGTTCCAAGAAGAAATATTTGAATATCAATCTCATTTATCTCATAAGTATCATACCAAATCCTATTAATCAAATCACTTTTTCAAGAAATACAAGACATCTAAGTCCTACAAGTAAAGAGATCTATTCATTGATAAGAAAAAGAAAAATTGTGAACGGTGATTAAATTGATTATAAAATAGAATCCTGGGTTGCAAACAGTGATTCAATTGATGATGAAGAAAGAGAATTCTTGATTTAGTTCTCCACCTTAATGACAGAAAAAATGATTGATCAAATTCTATTGAGTCTGACTCATAGTGATCATTTAGCAAAGAATAACTATGGTTATCAAATGATTGAATAACCAAGATCAATTTACTTACGATACTTAGTTGACATTCATAAAATGTATCTAATGAATTATGAGTTCAATAGATCCTATTTAGCAGAAATACAGATATTCCTTGCTCATTATCAGACAATCGCTTATTCACAAACCTTGTGTGGGGCTAATAGTTTTGATTTCCCATCTCATGGAAAACCCTTTTTGCTCTGCTTAGCCCTATCCCCTTCTAGGGGTATTTTAGTGATAGGTTCTATAGGAACTGGACGGTCCTATTTGGTCAAATACCTAGCAACAAACTCCTATGTTTGTTTCATTACGGTATTTCCGAACAAGTTCCTAGATGACAAGCCTATAGGTTATCTTATTGATGATATTGATGATAACCTTGATACGAAGCTGCTAATTATGACGAATGTGCTAACTATGTATATGACGCCAAAAATAGACCAATTTGCTATCACCCTTCAATTCAAATTAGCAAAAGTAATATCTCCTTGCATAATATGGATTCCAAATATTCATGATCTATATGAGAATGAGTTGAATTACTTATCCCTCGATCTATTAGAGAACTATCTCTCCAGGGATTGTGAAAGATGTTTCGCTAGAAATATTATTGTTATTGCTTCATCTCATATTCCCAAAAAAGTGGATCCTGCTCTAATAGCTCCGAATAAATTAAATACATGCATTAAGATATGAAGGCTTCTTATTCCACAACAACGAAAGCACTTTTTCATTATTTCATATACTAGGGGATTTTGTTTGGAAAAGAAAATGTTCCATACTAACATATTCAAGTCCATAACCAGGGTTACAATGCACGAGATCTTGTAGCACTTATTAATGAGGCCCTATCAATTAGTATTATGCAGAGGAAATCAATTATAGAAACTAATACAATTAGATCAGCTCTTCATAGACAAACTTGGGATTTGCAATCCCAAGTAAGATTGGTTCAGGATCATGGGATCCTTTTCTATCAGATAGGAAGGGCTGTTGCACAAAATGTACTTCTAAGTAATTTCCCCATAGATCCTATATCTATCTATATGAAGAAGAAATCACGTAAGGAAGGGATGGGTCATTTCACGCAAGCATATCATTTATATCATAAAGAGGATGAGCTTCAAGAGAATGATTCAAAATTCTTGTAGAGGGGAACCATGCAGTACCAGACATGAGATAGATCTTCCAAAGAAGAAGGCTTTTTTCGAATAAGCCAATTCATTTGGGACCCTGTAGATCCATTCTTTTTCCTATTCAAAGATCAGCCCTTTATCTCTATGTTTTCAAGTCAAGAATTCTTTGCAGATGAAGTGGTGTCAAAGGGGCTTATTAATTCCCAAACAAATCCTCCTACATCTATATATAAATATTGGTTCATCAAGAATACACAAGAAAAGCACTTGGAATTGTTGATTCATTGCCGGAGATGGCTTAGAACCAATAGTTTATTATCTAATGGATCTTTCCATTCTAATATTCTATCTGAGAGTTATCAATATTTATCAAATCTATTCTTATCTAACGGAAGGCTATTAGATCAATTGACAAAGACATTGTTGAGAAAGAGATGGCTTTTCCTGAATGAAATGAAACATTTGATTCATGTAACAGGAGAAAGATTTCCCATTCCTTAGCCATAAAGATATGTGGCTATGAAAAGGGGATTAAGTGGAACAGAATTGGCCGGGTGGTAGAGTCATAGAAACACTTGTTTATTCCATATTTTGGAACTTAGATCCATGGAACAATATGCTACTTACTACTGAAACATGGAAGAATTGAAATCTTAGATCAAAACACTACGTATGGATGATATGAACTGCCCAAACAAGAATTCTTGAATGGTGAACAACCAGAGCCTCTTACTCACTATATCAAACAATTTCCATTAATGAAACCATGTAAATCCATTAGCAAATCAAAAATACACATGTCTAATGAAATGGTTGTTGCTATTTTCTCCAATAATGAATCCTTGGTTTAATTGAATAACTAAAGTAAATAGATAAACCTTTCTTTTCATCTTAGGTCGATGGATCTTCTCAATTGGAATATCCCCATATGAATAATACACATTCTAGTTGACCGAGTCTAATCAAATTTTTGAATTGTTTTGTTCCAAAGCAAAGATATCCATGGAGGCCAATTCATCCTATTCATATACTCACGACCAAGAGGTACTGGATTCTCTTTCAAATAGGCCCTGAAAGGAGAAGGAAGGCTAGAACATCCAGTGCCAAAGTCACTGAATGGGTAAGTCGCCAATCCCTAAAATGGACTATGTCCTTTATTTGCTGGGTTATAGGTACTGGTGGATATTTTATCAGAGGTGTCTATCCATCTAGGGTGCAGTACTCCACTGCTTCACCTAGCAGCATGACACTTGTATTGCTTTCCCACAACCCTATTTTCATGGTTTAGGCTACTCCCATTTCGCTCGCAGCTACTAGGGGAATCACTTTTGCTTTCTTTTCATCTAGCTACTAAGATGTTTCAGTTTGCTAGGTTGTCTCTTGCCTGCCCATGGATTCGGTAGCAGTTCGAAAGGTTGACCTATTTTGGAATCTCTGAATCTATGCTTATTTTCAACTCCCCAAAGCATTTTGTCACTTGCTACACCCTTCCTCATGTCTGGGTGCCTAGGTATCCACCATAAGCCTTTCCTCATTTGAACCTTGCCATTAACATTAGGGCAATGCCATCCTGAGGTGCTACTAATGCTAAATGGAAGGATCTTATCAACATCCATGAACAAGAAATCATAGATCAAACTATCATATCAGAAAAATTGGGTGCTATCATAGTATCAGCTAAGTTCACAGGCTAGATTGGGACCTATTGAACTTCTATTTGAACCAACCCAGTATTCCACATAAGCAAACTCAAACCACTGACATTTGCCATAGGGTAAACCACCACCGCTCAGGCCTCCTTGACTAATTCTACCATAAAGGCCAATGATAGACAATTACTCCCTGCCGAACACAGCTTACAACTTTCATTGTATTGTGCTCTCCAAAGAGCAACTCTTCTTAAAAGGTGCTGAGTTGGAATCCCATTCTAAGGATTCTTGTGGTTCCGAAGAATCCAGCTATAGGAGAACAGGAATGGAGAGCTCTCCCCCATTTTCCCCCCGACTCTTTGGTCTTAAGAATGCTGGTTTTAAGAATGAGTGATTGCCCTTCTCCGACCCTTAATGCCCAACTAGAGAGAGGACAACTAATGCATTCCACTTATTGAACAGGGTCTATGGTCGGTCCATGACCCTTGGAGGCCGAAGGCATCCTTGGGGTGATCTCGTAGTTCCTACGGGGTGGAGACGATGGGGTCGGTCCATGGATATTCCTTCCTTTTTCCATATTTCACTCAAAGGGTTGAAGGGAGATAGTGCATCAAGCTATTTACAAGGGCCGACTTGATCCTCTTCCCCAGGAATCCCAGATGAGAGAACCCTAGGAGATCCACCGACTCCAACTCTTATCCATGTACGATCCATACTAGATCTAACCAACTACCCATCCTACCTCCTCTACATTCTTGATAGCCCATCCTTTTGTCTCAGTAGTCTTTTAGTGGCATGTTTTAGTCCTCTTCCCCATTACTTAGAAAAGGTGAGCCACCAATTCAGGTACAAGATACTATCATCACCATCTAGATAATTAGACATCCAACCCGTAATCACAATGACCCAATTGCAAGAGCGGAGCTCTACCAACTAAGCTATATCCCCCCCAAGCCAAGTGGAGTATGCATGAAAGAGTCAAATGCCTCTTCTATCCTTTTCCCTGGCACAGCTGGGCCATCCTAGACTTGAACTAGAGACCTCACCCATGAAGTAAATCATCGCACCTACGATCCAACCAGTTGGTAGAGAATCAATAATTCATTTTCGGGAGTGATTCATCCTTCCCAAACACAGCATATAACTCTCCATTGTACTACACTCTTCAAGTGTACTTACCTTCTCCCTTTCCATGAGAAGTCTTTGTGAAATAACTCCGATGGGAAGAAAAAAGAAGGTGTTAAGAGACCCTCCTAGTCCAACCCTAGAAACTCTAAGATCCTTTTTCAAACCTACTCCCATTTCAGGTCAAGAGATAGATAAATAGACACATCCCATTGCACTGATCGGGGGGCGCTTGTAGTGACTGAGGGGGTCGAAGACCAAGAAGTGAGTTATTTATACCAAGCATGCTTTTTATGGCTAGATCCAATCTCCTAGTCCCTGTGGAAAGGAAAAAGAATTTCACATTCTTTTCTTCCTTTCGAGAAGGGAGGATTAGAGAAATCCTATTGATTGCTACTTTCTCCAGATCTCTAAGAAAACACTCTACCACTGAGCTAATAGCCCATCATGTGGGCCTCCCACTAGGAGGCATGTTATGCCAAAAGTGAGAGAAACCCCATTTCTCTCTTTCCTTTTTATGTCCCCGTGTTGTTGCCACATAGGAGGGACATGGAGACATAAAAAGGGGGATCCTATCAACTTGTTCTGACCTAGGATAATAAGCTCATGAGCTTGGTCTTCACTATCGAGAAACGAAAGAAGACTTCCATATCTAAGCTTAGCTCAAATGTATCTCACTTCTTTTTTGATGTGAAGCAGTGTCAAACCAAAATACCCAACAAGCATTAGCTCTCCCTGAAAGGGAGGTGATCCAACCGCACCTCCCAGTATGGCTACCTTGTTATGACTTCACTCCAGTCACTAGCCCTGCCTTCAGCATCCCCCTCCTTGTAGTTAAGGTAACGACTTCGGGCATGGCCAGCTCCCAGAGTGTGACGGGCGGTGTGTATAAGTCCTGGGAATGAATTCACCACCGTATGGCTGACCAATGATTACTAGCAATTCTGGCTTTATGCAGGCGAGTTGCAGCCTACAATCCAAACTAAGGATGGGTTTTTGGAGTAAGCTCACCCTCGCAGGATTGTGACCCTTTGTCCTGCCCATTGTAGCATGTGTGTCACCCAAGGCATAAGGGGCATGATGACTTGATGTCATTCTCACCTTCCTCTGGCTTATCACTAACAGTCTATTCAGGGTTCCAAACTCAATGGTGGCAACTAAACACAAGGGTTGCACTCATTGTGGGACTTAACCCAACACCTTATGGCACGAGCTGACAATAGCCATGCACCACCTGTGTCTGCATTCCCAAGGGCACCCCTCTATTTCAAGAGGATTCATGGCATGTCAAGCCCTGGTAAGGTTCTTCGCATTACATTGAATTAAACCACATGCTCCACCACTTGTGTAGGCCCCTGTCAATTCCTTTGAGTTTCATTCTTGCAAACGTACTCCCTAGGTGGGATACTTAATGCGTCAACTACAGCACTGCATAGGTCAATATGCACAGTGCCTAGTATCCATCATTTACGGCTATGACTACTGGGGTATCTAATCCTATTTGCTCCCCTAGCATTTTTCTCTCAGTGTCATTGTCAGCCCAGCAAAGTGCCTTTGCCATTGGTGTTCTTTCCGATCTCTACACATTTCATCACTCCATCAGAAATTCCCTCTCCCTACCATACTCTAGCTTGGTAGTTTCAACCGCCTGTCCAGGGTTGAGCCCTGGGATTTGACGATGGACTTGAAAAGCCACTTACAGATGCTTTACAACTAATCATTCTAGATAACTCTTACATCCTTTGTCTTACCACAGCTGTTGGCACAGAGTTAGCTGATGCTTATTCCTCATATACCATCATTGCTTCTTCTCTGAGAAACGAAGTTCACAACCTGTGGGCCTTCTACCTCCACGCCGCATTGCTACGTCAGGCTTTTTCCCATTGTAGAAAATTTCCCATTGCTGCCTCCCATAAGAGTCTAGGTTGTGTCTCAGTCCTAGTGTGGCTAATCATCCTCTCGAACCAGCTACTGATCATTGCCTTGGTAAGCTATTGCCTCACCAGCTAGCTAATCATACACGAGCCCCTCCTCGGGTGGATTCCTCCTTTTGCTTCTCAGCCTATGGGGTATTAGCAACCATTTCCAGTTGTTGTTCCCCTCCCAAGGGCAGGCTCTTACGCATTGCTCACCCATCTGCCATTGGAAACACCACTTCTCATCCGACTTGCATGTGTTAAGCATGCTACCAGCGTTCATCCTGAGCCAGGATCAAACTCTCCATGAGATTCATAGTTGCATTACTTATAGCTTCCTTGTTTGTAGACAAAGCAAATAAGGAACTGTCTTTCATTTCAAGGCATAACTTGTACCCATGCGCTTCATACTAGCCTGGAGTTCGCTCCAAGCAAGATAGCCATCCCTACCCTATCATGTCAATCCCACGAGCCTATTATCCATTCTCGTTCGATCACAGCGGGGGGCCAAGTCAAAATAGAAAAACTCCCATTAGGTTTAGGGATAATTAGGCTCGAACTGATGACTTCCACCATGTCAAGGTGACACTCTACCACTAAGTTATATATCCCTTCCCTACCCCATTGAAAAATAGAACTAACTAATCCTAAGGCAAAGGGTCGAGAAACTCAATGCCACTATTCCTAAACAACTTGGAGCTGAGCCTTCTTTTCGCATTATTACTATTATGGATATGGATAGAGTAAAATAATGGGGAAAATGGGATTCCATTGTCAACTGCTCCTATTGGAAATAGGATTGACTACGGATTCGAACCATAGCACATGGTTTCTTAAAATCTGTACGATTTTCCTGATCTAAATCGAGCAGGTTTTGTTTTACATGAAGAAAATTTTGTTCAGCATGTTCTATTCAATACTAGTAGGAAAAGAACCCGACTCAGTATTGTTAAAAAAAGAGGGGAGGTAGAATGAAGTCAAGATGATACGGATCACCCCTTCTTCTTGTGCCAAAGATCTTACAATTTCTAAAGGAACTGGAGCTACATTTCTTTTCAATTTCCATTCAAGAGTTCCTATGCATTTCCATGCCCTTTTTCCTTTTTTTTTGAGATCTCAAAAAATGAATGGACAAATTCCTTTTCTTAGGAACACATACAAGATTTGTCACTACAAAAAGGATAATGGTAACCTCACCATTAACTACTTAACTTCATTTTCATTTATGAATTTCATAATAATACATGTCCTACTGAGATAGAATTTGCAACTTGCTATCCTCTCTTGCCTAGCAACCAAAGATTGACCTTTCTCGAAAGACTGATTCATTCGGATCAACATGATGGTCCAACTCCATTGTTAAACTCCATTGTTAGACTCCATGTTGTATATTTGAAGCAGGTTGACCCCCTTGCTTCTCTCAAGGTACAACCCTCTTCCCACTGAGCCCCCTTTCTCCTCGGTCCATAGAGACAAAATAAAATGTAAGATTGGTACCAACAGTTCATCACGAAAGAAAGGACTCACCAAGCTGGGATCACTAACTAATACGAATATAATAGAAAAGAACTATCTTTTCTGCATACTTCCCCCAGTTCTATTGTTACCGCGGGTCTTACGCAATCGATCAGATCATATAGATATCCCTTCAACACAACATAGGTCATCGAAAGGATCTCGGATGACTCACCAAAGCACAAAATCCAGGATCTTTCAAAAAATGGATTCCTATTTGAAGAGTGCACAACTGCATGGATAATCTCACACCAACCCGTCAATTTTGGATCCAATTTGGGATTTTCCTTGGGAGGTATCGAGAAGGAATTGGAATGTAATAATATCGATTCATACAAAAGAAAAGGTTCTCTATTGATTCAAATGTCGTACCTATGGAATAGGGATAGAGGAAGAGGAAAAAAGCCAAAAGTTTCACATAGTTCTTTTGATTGAAAAATCAATTTGATTTATTTCATACCCTTGGCTCGATGAGAAAATGGGTCAGATTCTATAGGATTAACAAACCTATGGAACTTAAGGAATGATGGAAGGGAATAAAAATAGAGGAAAAGAAAATTGAAATGAAATAAAGAATAAAACAAAAAATAGAAGTAAATATAAATAAATTAAGTAGAAGATAGAAAAGCTCAGATTCCAAATGAACAAATTCAAACTCGAAAAGCATCTTTTTGATTCTTGAAGAATAAGGGGCAAGGGGATTGATCGAGAAAGATCTCTTGTTCTTATTACTTGTTCTTATTATCTTATTATAAGTTATAAGATTGTGATTTGATCCGCATATGTTATGTTTGGTAAAAATAATGATCTTCTCCTTTGATTATAAATGGAAAGTGTTCAATTGGAACATGAAAACCTGACTGAATTGGTCTTAGTTACTCTTTGGGATGGAATGGGAGAAGGGAGGAGATTCTCACAAATGAGGAAAAGGATCCAATTACTTGGAAAGAATTGAATGAGGAGCCGTATGAGGCAAAAATCTCATGAACGGTTTTGTAGAGTGATAGTAAGAGTGACTTATCTGTCAACTTTTCCACTATCACCCCCAAAAAACCAAACTCTGTCTTACATAAAGTTTCAAGAGTATGATTAACCTTTGGATTTGAAATCACTACTTATATACCAGGTATTGGTCATAATTTACAAGAACATTCTGTAGTATTAGTAAGAGGAGGAAGGGTTAAAGATTTACCGGGTGTGAGATATCACATTGTTCGGGGAACCCTAGATGCTATCAGAGTAAAGGATCATCAACAAGGGCGTTCTAGTGCATTGTAGATTATTATCCAAGACTTGTATCATTTGATGATACCATGTGAATCACTTGAAACATGTGAAGTGTATGCCTAACCCAATAATGAAAGTTTCATAAGGGGATTGGAGCAGGCTACCATAAGACAAAAGAAAGATCTTCTTTCTAAAGAGATTCGATTCAGAACTATTACTATCCTATTTATATGT